>MU377042.1:0-150250 GCA_022495195.1 Xylaria digitata
TAAATAGTCACGTGATAAAGCATAGACGATTTTTGTATGGGTTTTAAGGGTGGCCTATTCAATTGGGTGGCCAAGTCAATTGGGGGATGCGTTATGTTTATTTTGTTTATATTAAAAAAACAGTTTAAAAAAATATTTGTTATTTTTAAAGCTTTAAAACAGTTAAAAAAAAAGTTAATATTAACTGCTATTATGTTATTAACGCGCATATAGTTAATAAAAACTAATTTAATTAATTTAACTGCTTTGTTTTAAATAAAAAAACAAGCAAGCCACTTTTTGCTAAAGCTTTTATTGCTACTAAAAGCTTTTAATATACGTTTAACTATTAGTTTAAACTTTAAAAACAATAATATAAAGCTTAACTTAATTTGTTTTATAGCTTAAATAGCTAATTATTATTTTTAATAAATAAATAAAGCTTAAAAGTTTATATAAGCTTTTTTTTAAATAAAAATATTACAAATTTAGCAAAAAATATATAATTTGTTAACTTTTTATTTGTATGCTACTTGCTGCATTAAAGTTTTAAATTAAATTGCGCAAACTGTAGCTGCTGCGCGCTATTAATCAAAATATAAAAGTATAACAATAAAAAAAATAAAAATAAAAAAAGATTTTAAAAGTTAATCGCGGTTGTATTATTAAATAGTGTTTAATTAAAGTAGCTAAAAATAATAGCGCGTTTTTAAAGGGCCCGGGAGTGGTTTATGATGCAGGGGTTTGTAAGCCAGGGGTTTTGCTTATAACGTAGTTGCAGCTATGTAGGTACCTTTAAACACGCGTTTAGCTAGGTTTCATTTGTTGTTATTTTTAAAGCCGATTATATTCTGAGCGCAAAACAAGCAACAGTAGTTCATAATGTGTTCGTTTTATTCTGGGGTGTTTTCAAAAGGGGCCAATATGCATTTATCCTTTTCAAACAAATTTTTGGAGACAAAGAGAAATTCAAGAGGTTGGGCATATGGTGGCATTGCAAGGAAACGCAGCATGAGGCCATCCAATTTAAACATTCTACAAGATAAAAAGGTTATTATTATTGTTCAATTAAATTTTAAACAGGAAGTTTTAACTAACTATAATATTGATCAAAAAAAAAGTCTTTTAGTTACAGATATAACTGTTACGTGTAACTGACTTGCTTATACAGTTAGTTTTTTAGCCGAGTTTTAAATACGATAAGGATCTGGATTTTTGGCGGACGTTAAACAAACAGTACAGTTGTTTAAGCACTTCAAACCCCAATTTGATTAAAGCAATAAAATTAAGTACGTGCTTAACTTCGATGAAAAATATAACTTGATAACAAAAAAGTCTTAAAACACTAATACGCTATTAGACGAAACTCCTTTATTAAAAGTTAATCAATGCTGCTTATTTATAAGTAAAGTACGAAGGACAAGGACTAGATGAGACTCGACCGTGGCGCTGTTAAAAAGCCAGATCGGGCAGCAAGCTTGTCCTAATTAACTAGATATTATATCAGTAAACGCCGATGGGTAAAATGCATAGCAAGCTCACAATTGGTTTCGTCTTAAAGCATTTCTAGACTTTGGCAACAGCCATTATATCGCTAGCGGTAATATACTATCTTGTTTTAGCAAGGGGAAGGGAAGGACGGAGGATGGATATACAAACAGTTTGGATTAACAGATAAGCTGAGATATAGGATAAACTAGCATTGCTCGGTGGACAACTAAAGAAAACGATAAAACTAACTAGTAGGCCTAAAATATTTTACGACAAGAGTAAATAAAAAAGGGTGGCCTGGCGCCGCCTGGGTGGGGGGGCAGTATTATTTAAAGCAGAAGAAGCGGCGTGGCCTAGGGCTCGACGGCTTTGTTTTTAATAATACCGTGCGCTCAACACAACAGTAATATAGCAATAATTGATCTCATGTTGTAGCGTTTCTACCAAGTACCGATGTGCCCATGTACCAGGTAACCACACGCGTGCCTGCCACCCGACAACCTGACCAGGCTAGGCTGTGCGGAATATAACCTTGACAATATTCTGTCAGTCTCTTCTAGCCTCCCCATACTTTGGTTCCGGAGATTCTCCATACCTTCATCCCCTCTCCCCCACCTCTCCCTTTCCTCTAGCTTGCAGCGCACCTCACGGCTTCTCCATGGAGCGCTCAGTAATGCTTGCCTTTGCTAATGATTTCACGCCAATTGGCGCCGTATTCGCCTTCCCAGATGCTGGCGATCTCTCTTGCCACTTCGTCACTCACGTCTGTCCATTCCTCGCCGCGGGTCTCAGCCTCATGTCTTGAAAGCGTAGTAATATCAAAACAGTGCCCTGCCCATGCTCCCCTCGTGATGTTAGTTGTATCATTATTCATACTGGTAGACGGATCTGTTGACCAGCAAATGCGCGACATTACAACTTCGCCGAACCCTAAGTTTCTAATGTCGGGGCCACTAATATCGTCGGGTGATAGAGCAATAGCGTTAGAATGCATTATCTGTTTTGTGGTCGGATTTCGGAGGATCCACTGCTGATCTGTAGGAAAGTAGGTCTCATTTTTGACGATGAACCGCCGTTCGATGTAGCGATACGCAGGGTCCCTGGATATGCGTCGTCGCGTACAGCTACCCATTAAGAAACATGCTATGCCTAAAACATACTCGGGTCTCCCCATTATCGTAGACACTTGGGGATAAGTATAATCCCTAAGAGTGAACGGCAGGTATTGAATAGCTTCGTTGGGATAGTTCCAGTCAAACGGTGTGCCGATCGTCTTGTGGCGCAAAACCTCGAGCTCTTCGGTTGAAACAGGCCAGGGGGGTAGTCATTTGGTTTAACACAGTCGCCCACACAGACAATATTCGTGCCAGCCCATTGCCCGAAATATGATATATAGTAATCCTCCAAGCATTCACGGCCTATCGACAAAAAATACCGATTCGTGATGCCAAAAGATATAATGTCTATAATGTCCTCGATGAAGGAAAATATGAGTCGATGTAGTTCTAGAGGAAGACTGGAAAGGGTAATGATGGCGTTAGAAACTATTTTCTCATTCCGGTCATGGACTTTGATCTGCTTGCGGGGTCGTGAGGACTCAGTATGTACGTCGTTGTTGTCCCTAGTACGCTTTGCTCCTCTATTCTCGCCGCAGACAGTGTTGTTTGAGTTGACAGGGGAATTCCGGGATGATTGATGCTGCGGCTGAACCGGAACAGCTAGGAGGCCTACAAGAGTTGTTGCGGAGATGTGGACCCTATAGTCACGTAATCCACACCGCTATATAAAGTGAACTGCTTAAATAAACTAACGGAAATTATACACATTTATAAACTACTTAATAAAGCATTATTTATACTTTGTAAAAAAACGTTATTTTGTTATAGTTATAAGCCCGGTTTGCATTTTTAAGTTAGCTATAGCGTTTACTAAAAGCTGTTAATTTATTAGTTAACTACGTATATAATCGCTAACAAAAAAATAGCTTATTTAATTGTTTTGTTGCTAATTTTATTATGTTTTTTAATTTAAAAAGCATTTTAACTTTTTTTATAAATGTTTAGCTTATTTTAAACTTTTAATTTTAAACTAACTAATATATTTATTTATATATTATAACGTAATATTAAAATTTATTAAGTTATATAATTATAAACTAGCTGTTTTTATTAAATGTTTTTATTATAAATATGTTTAAAACGCTTATAATAAAAAACGTAAAGCGCTTATAAAAATATAAAGCTTAGTTTATTAAATAAAAAGCTTTTTTAAAAAGCTAAAAAGCAGCGCTTAAAGCATTTAAAATGTTTACGCAACAAAAAGTTAATAAGCTTTTAAAAGCTAAACAAAAAAGCTATTTTAATGTTTTTATAAAATAATATACGTGCTTAAAAAGCTATAATAAGCTTTAAAAATAAATTATATAAATTATAAATTTAACGTTTTTTTTATTAATTTTTATAAAGCTTTAAAAAACTAAATTGCGTTTACTTATAAAACTTTATTAATTATAACTTGTTTATAGTATATTTAAATAATTGTTTACGCATAAACTAAAAACATAAAGCTTAAATTATAATATAAACAATAATTAAAAGCTTATATAAAAGCTTATGCTTTTAGCATTTTAAAAGCTTAAAGTTATATTAGCATACAAAACTTTTTAATAGCTATAAAAATAAAAATTGCTTTAAACTAAGCTTGCGCGCGTTTTAAAAAACTAGCTTGTTATAAAGCTTTTAATAAAAGTTTAAAAATATATTTTTTATTTTTTAAAAAGTATAATAAATAGTTGCAGCTTAGTTATGTTAGCAAAAAAAGTATGTTGCTTTAAAAATTTATATAACTTTTAACAAAAAATTATTAAAAATAAAAAAGTATTATAAGCTGTTTTTATATTTTTATATAAATAAATATTTATAAAAGCTTATTATTTGTTAAAAGCTACGCTATACACTTTTTAAAAAAAAGTATTAAAAAAGCTATATAAAATTAATATACGCAAAAAAAGCATTAAAAAATTTGCAAAAGCGTGTTTTTAAAAAAAAAGCTTTTATAAAACTAAAAAAAAAATTTTATTAACTAAATTTAAATATTATATATTAAAAGCAGCAAAATAGCTTATAAAAATATAAATTAAAATAAATAATATAATAAAGCTTTTTAAAAAACGTTTTAAAAAAGCTTGTTATTTATTAATATAAAAATTATATTAGCTTAAGCTTTTATAAACTTAAAACGTTATTATAATAAAAAATAAAAAGCGTATATAAGCGTTTGCAGGCGCGTTTATTAGTATATTAAGTAATTATTAGCTTTGCATAAAAATTATAAAATTTTTAAAACAAAAAACGTAAAGCTGCAAAATTTAAAAATCGTAAAGTTTTTAAAACAGAAAACATTAAGTTGTAAAACTAAAAAATCTTGCAAAAAAAAAAAAAAAATTTATAAAATCCTTTTAAAAAAAGCTAAAAAATTAAACGCTTAAAAAAATCAGAAATGTATTATAAAAATGTAAACTTTATAGTTACGTAATTTATACCGCTATATAAAGTAAACTGCTTAAATAAACTAACGGAGATTATATACATCTATAGACTACTTAATAAAGCATTATTTGTACTCTGTAAAAAGCGCTACTCTGTTATAAGAGTTTCTGCTGAACCATCAAAAAGGATTTCTCCCAGTTTGCCTGACCAAGACAAGGCCAGTTTAGCCCAAGGGGCAGCGAGCTGGAACGAGTGCCCATTTCGAATTATAGACTTCTTCTCGGAATAAAATGCGAACGGCGCAATTCAGGAGTGAAAGTCTGGTATAGTGAATCGTTGATGGAGTTCGGAAAGGGAGAGGGGAAAGGGAAGGCAGATAATAGATGCTGTACCCACTTTGGGCCAGTTGTGGCGTTCATACGTGACTATAAGCAAACAAGTAACAAGTACAACAAACATAGAACGCTTTTTTATTTAAGGGCTTATAGTCTCTGCAGCACACTTCAGGTACTTAGGCAGTATTGGTAACGCATGTATTGGGGGAGCGTGAGCGTATTAAGCCATTCTACGCGTCGAAGCAGTTGCGGGTAAGCCGTGTAGAATAGCCTAGTATTGCCCATAACTAAAAAAACAAAACAAAAAACAGCAACTATCTACAACTATCTAATTTCCAAAGGCATTGGAGAGCTGATATGGAGATCTTTACGACTCGAGGTTTGAGGATCCGAGAATGGAATATCCCATCCCATTTACAACCTGCAAGACGGTACACCTTCACGTGGCCCTTTATCCTACAAAGTTTGGCTAAAAAGATTCTGCATGGACTTTATTCTAAGTAAAAAGGCAGCATTTTCTCTGGGTGATAGCACGACTACGCAGCTGCTAGGCTTACAAGCCAGGAACTACATTGCCTTCAAAAGGCATCTCGACGCTTCTGCTTTCGCCTTCGTACACTCCAGTCCCAGACCTTGGCCTCCTTCACTATGCGCGCTAGCTTCCGTTTCGAGAGGATGATGCACACAAAGTTCAAACGGCCGAAGTCCCAGCTAGGCACCTGGTGCAGGCCGAGAGCTTGCTGCATCCATTCTTATTAGACATTGCGATCACGGTACTCGTTGGTGTGGAGGGCCAAGGTAACGCCCTCGATGGAGTCCAAGATAGACACACAGAAGTTGTACATTAGATATACCTTCCAGCTCGTGCCTGCCACTTCAGGTTGTTCCTTCGGCTACAGGAGAGGTAAGCTGGAAGGGGGTGCCATTGCGAAGTTTAGCAGCTCGAGTGTATGTCTTAGAAAGTGGTAGCTAGCTCGAGGGAAGCGACTCGTTTCGTTCTAGGTAGCTGGCTAACAGCAAGCTAGGCAGCCGGCGCCAGGCGGGGCGGGGCTTTGGTGGCTGCTTCGAAATGAGCCATCTTGCTAAGGGGGGGTTCGATATTAAATAAAGAGCAGGTCTCAGAATACGGGGCCAGTCATTTGGGTCACCGCCCCCGATGCTCATCATGTCCAGCGTGCTATACACTAAAAGAGAACTTAAAAAAGCACATAAGAGAGTTCCACAAGGGGCTCAAAAAGGAACTATATCAATGCTAATGCCCATCGTGGCCCAAACGCCTTCAATCGCCTTCAGGGTTAAGAGCGCATAAAAGGATTAAACCCACCGCCAACGGCTATCGCCGATATCAATACCCAGTATGTCCGAAGAGCTATATAAGTAAGGAGGGGATGCAATCATAACCAAAGCCAAACAGTGTATGTCAGAGTGTCACTGCAGAATTATTTATTACAGAATCGGAGCTCAAGTGAGTCACTTAAGTGAGGCGGCAGTATTGAGATAGAGCTCCCTTGCTTACTCCCCAGCGCTACTTTACGTCTCTTACGGCACTTCGAATTCTATGGAACTAGATGGTTACTTCTTAAAGAGGGACAGACTGTTAAATCTAAGCTCTAAGCTCCCAATACATCCTCTTGTGGTAGTATAAGCCCAACAGTAGCGACAAAGGACTTAACTTAGAAAGGTGGAAATGAAGGCATTGGGATAGAGAAAGATGAAGCAGCAAGTCAAGCCGCGGGTGGCGTAGTAATTGGTTCAGAGGAATTAACTATAGCCAGTCTACCTTTTATTAAATGGCTAAAGTGTTGATTGCCCTCGTTTTTGCAAAGGAGGTACAATTAAGTAACACTAAGTTTGGCCATATTTATATGTTCATACGGTAGGTCATATGGCAGGCCGAAATACACAGAGCGAGTAGCCTTCCGGACCCTCGATGGTATCGTGGTAGTATTCGCGTCTATGAAACTTCAATCCTTCAAAGCGTTGCTGCTGCCTCGACGGCGCCTACGGCTTTGAAAGCCTTTTTATTTGTCCAGTTGATCTCGACATCGTGCGACCATTCCATGTAACGTGCCCAGCCTGTGCGAATCAGTTAAACATCAAGCGCTTAGTCCCTGGTAACTCGAGTGGTGACGTACTCCAATATGCGAACTTGCGGCCAAAGTATTTCCCGGCGAAGGGGATCAGTATCATGGTCAGGAGGAGCTGCAGCTGCTCTAAGCTCTGCTCCCACTCTTTCTGGGCGTCGTAGTCATCGTCGGACACGAAACTCTCGGAAGTGGAAGGTAAAGAGTCGACATCATCCAGGTCAGAGGCGGAGAGGTCGGGAATGGCAAAGGAGTCGGAGAGAGACATGGTTTTATTTCGCACCGTTTGGCGGCGGTGGCGGTATTGCGAGCGGTGGATGGGTGGGGGTTTAGGTAGGTAGGAGGTAGGTATGTTTGGGGGTAAAACAGCGGTCGGAGCGCTACTAGGTGAAGGCCTGATGATGCATCGGACTCCGAGATACCCAAAACCGTGATAGAAAGAGGGCTATCGGAAGAAGGAAGAGGAGGAGACAACGATGGGACGCGTAAAGCTCGCTAATATGCGAGGGCGTCGGTGATGAACAACGGGGACTATTCTACTTCCTCCAGAGATGTCGTCAACGGGACTTGGCGGCTTGGGTGGATTGGTTGTGTATAATTGATTCCGGGTTGCTTTGGGGTACCGGAGATAGCGGTGTTACCTATTCTGTACTTGACTAAGTACCTAACTGAGCTACATGTACCTAACCTAGGTAGGTCGCATGTAGGGATACCCTAGGTAGTACTAAGGTACTTGTAAAACAACCAAGGTGTCTGGCGGGCCGTCAACGGTCGACTTGAATACCAGAGTATGCACACCTAGGTATTAATGGCACATATCTAATGAGGAGGTAGTGAGTCAGTGAGTGACTCAGCAGTCATTTGCCAGCTGGACCAGAGAACGATATATCTACTTAAGTAGGTAAGTAGCTTTGCTGTATCCTAGGTACCCCAAGTCGCCTCCCTCTGATTTATTACCTTCGTCATCGCCGTTGCTGAGCTCTACCGCCAGTCCAACTCTCCTAAACTCCCATCATACTATATCAACATCGCAACATCACAACAAACAAAACAAAACGCAACCGCCGTCACTCGATTGGCTCGTATACATTCGTACTTCTACTTTCAGTGGTTTCTGTTGACACAAGACCAGTCGTAGACAGGTGTTCAACATGGATACCGCAGAGACAGTAAGTGTGTTAGTCTTCTTGTTCGCTCATTTGTTGTTGCATGGTGTGATACGTATCGTGTCGCGCTGTCCTTTTTTTTACTATTTTCTCACGCCCTTTTCCTTCGGTTCTTGTTTTGCTCTCGCCGGAGAATCGCCGCCGCAACCCCTCCCCTTGTCTCCCCTCACCTCTCTCAGTGTCTGTCTGTCTTCCCCATCTCAACTGTACTATTTATCTCTCCTAGGTATAGGTATCTTAGGTACCTATCTTGAGTACCTTATCCCCTATCCTTCCCCACCCCTCCTTATCAGCCATCTTGTCGTCCTCTACCGCCCACTATCGTATCCCCTGTCGATAGCCGGTCGGAAGGCTTGCCCCTCCCCCAATCCAGTCTCATCCTTGTGCGCCCCACCAAAAACCACCGCCTCAGAAATTCCTCGCTCAAGCCCCAAAAAAGAGTCATCGTCATCAGCCGACATCACTCTATCTCTCCTTTCACTGTTTCTCTCTCGCCATTTCTATTTCCGCAAACACGTGACATTTATCTCCATAGGTACTACCTTCTGCTTCCTATTGGACCATTACATATTTCTATTTCTTACCACCGAATGAACTCTTGACAGCGTCTATCCACTTTGACAAAATCACCACGATACTAAATCGTCACCTTAGGAATCTCGGCCTTCTCTCCCAGATCGCAAACAGCGGAAATCCGTCGTATTTAGTTCCGAAGCCGTCGTTGTTCAGCCCGACGGACAAGTCACCATGTCATCCACCGAGGAGAACAAGGAGGCCACCGCCATCTCCCATTCCACCCCCGCCGAGGAGGAGGAGCCTACAACGCCGCCCGAGGATGAGGGTGCCCTAGACCTCGGAAAGAAGAAGAAGAAGAAGCCCAAGAAGGAGGCTGCCGAAGATGGTGAAGCTCCCGCCGAGGAAGCCGCCGCTGATGGTATTGACCCAACACTCAAGAAGAAGAAAAAGAAGAAAGTCAAGACGGACGACGAATTCGCCGCCAGACTTGCCGCTCTAGACCTCGATAAGGAAGGTGAGGAGAAGTCGGACGAGCAAGCCGGTGATTCGGAGAAGGGCACGGGTATTTGGCAACATGACCAGACCACCCCCATCACCTACAACCTACTTCTCGGACGTTTCTTCGATCTCCTCGCCGAAAAGAACCCCGAC
Source organism: Xylaria digitata (assembly GCA_022495195.1). NCBI lineage: Eukaryota > Fungi > Ascomycota > Sordariomycetes > Xylariales > Xylariaceae > Xylaria > Xylaria digitata. Next base: position 9,711 of record MU377042.1, read on the forward strand.
CATGCCTCTACCGGTTCTCGAAGTTATAAGATCCCACCTCCTCAATGCCTTCGTGAAGGCAATAAGAAGACTATCTTCGCCAATATTGAGGACATTACCAAGCGAAGTGAGTCCCATAATCCCATACGTGTAGACCGTGACGGCTCGCGATGCCCACAATCTAGCGAACGTATCTTTTTTATGCTATTTCATTATTTACTGACGCTATACTACAGTGAAACGAAGCTCTGAACATGTGACTGCTTATCTAGTAAGTTTGCCACCTCCGCCTCCCCTTTTTCCTACACCACACTACATGTGATAGACTGCTAACTTTACCTAGTTTACGGAACTGGGCACAACGTGAGTGATACTTAAGCCTTGTTGGCATCGAAGACCATTCTCAATATCAAAATCTTACGTCAAGATCTACAAATGCTCCCAAACTCCACACACGTCTCCTATTGCTAACCGTAGATAATACAGTGGTTCGGTAGACGGATCAAAACGCTTGGTTATTAAGGGCCGTTTCCAACAGTACGTTATTTAGTGGACGCACTTCTATTGAGATGACTAATATCATAAAAGGAAACAACTCGAGAGTATGTTACGGAAGTACATTATCGAGTACGTGACGTGTCGCACCTGCAAGAGCCCTGACACAACCCTCGAGAAAGGAGAGAACCGCCTTTGTAAGCCTCATACCCTCCGCTCCCAAACACATACCCCTCGTCATGGAAGATACCCAATACGATAACGCCATAAGACTACATGACTCCCTTTGTAGCCCGTGTGTTTTCACGTCGCATTTTCAGATTCTCGCCTATACACTCACCCCCTAAGATAAGATAAATTCGCTAACGAAAGGATTTCTAGACTTCATGACTTGTAATAGTGTAAGTAACATCATAAAAGGGCACATGACCACATTGGTTTCATTCCCTAATAACGGGGGAAATCTACGCGGAACCTGTTTTTCCTAGTTAACTATTCAAATCGCATGAGGAACTTATTACTAACTGACGGATAGTGTGGTTCCCGTCGTTCCGTTACGGCGATTAAGAGTGGTTTCACAGCCCAGGTCGGCAAGAGAAAAAAGATGCAGTAGATGTCCTAGTGGGTTTCTTGGGGTTTCATCTTTTTCCTTTGGGTCACATGGTATCTGTTTCTGGACGCATTTGGGTCTGTAAATGGTTGTGTAATGAGACCTATGAGAATATGCGACGTTTATCACGAGACAAAATTCGCTCCACGCTCATGACACGGTAGGCTGAATCGCGTTTTTATGCCAGCCATCGAGTTTACGAGGCCATCCATAGATGGCTACTAGGGGGCAGGGCCAATTCTAAAAGACATTGCAAATGCGACCGGATTGGTCATTGCAGGGATTATCATGATCACATAGCGAATACAAATTGTGAATTACCAATAATCGGCCACGGGGCATTGCCTAACTGTGTAGCCTAGATTTTGCAACTCTAACAAAGGTCGCAGCAAAAATCATTTGCATATCAAAAATCACGTGAAAATAAATCGAATCATGAGCCTCCCACGCTGCCCTGCTTATATCAAAATAGGAATACGACCGCGTAATGAGGGACTTATTAAGGTACCAAAATTGTCAAGGGTATGGGATTTCCCTCTCATTCCCGTCTAGGTGTCAGAGTGTCAAACTCAATGGTTTTATGTTAGGGGGTAGAACTGCGGTACTTCACCGTATTGATATGGTGCAGCTAGGGTAGCCTATGTATGGGTATAATAGTATTTATATTCGTGATGGTCCCATTGGCCATCGTCTAGGCCGATACTATGGAACTACATACCGAAGCAAACCATACAGGCACAGCCAATAAGAATAATAGGGTAAGTGGAAAAGAGTAGTCATTATCTCCTCAAACAACACCAGAAAAAGTAAGGTTGGCGATGAAGGCAGACAATACTCAATTAAGAATTTTACTATTCTCCCTAATTAGTTGCATCGCGATAGGAATCAGCCTATCTCAATATGTGCCACCATCTGGACAGCCCCTTTTTGAGTGTTGGCACCATGCAGCCAGGATCTCGTTAAGTCAGGCACTCGGTCGCCCGCAGATGAATAATGGAGGTGACACAGGAGCAAACAATATGGGACAGACTATATACGGCTAGGAACATCGCGAAGTTTGGGGTAGGAAAATATCGAAATCATATATCTTGATGTGTCTGCTCACCCCACTAATGACTAATAATATATTGTTATCGCCTGGGTAAATGTTTTCTACAAGCCGCCCACCTACGTAAATCACCTATCGACTACCTTTCTTGTATAGCTGCTAGGGAACCTCCCAATGCTATAAGTTACCCTTGCATCCTGATTAGTCATGGAGCAACAGTCAGGCAAGATGGCCGAGTTGGTTATGGCGTGAGGTTAAGGTCTCAATCTTAGCACAATTTCCTCATGGAGCAATCCGCGTGGGTTCAAGTCCCACTCTTGTCACTGAACATTGACGTCAGTTTATCAATGTTGTTTTTTGTTTTTTTTTTCATTTTTCCTGGTTTGTTTTCTCTCCGTACCCATTATCGGATTATTAATTTTCTGTGCTTCTTGATTCAAGAAAAAAAGGTTTGGTCTGTTGAATAACTGCTCTTTTTATTCTCAAGGGAAGTCGAAAATAATTAGAAAATTAGCCGAGCAAGCATAATAGCATCATACAACAACACAGTGACTTCTTAGTCTCCCGGCATCATTCAAGGGACTCTAAACCTACGATTCTCGTCTGATATAGCTTTCTAATAAGAGGCTTTAAACATTAAACGCTACAACTACAACAATCTTAACTATGCTCCTAAGCACTAATAAGGGTTTAGAGCATTTATATTATTACAACTGTCCATAATAATAGTATTAGTTATTTAGCTTCCTTAAAAAGACAGCGAAGGTACACACGCTGAGGCCCAGAATCTTGCGGGATACTAATATTAAATGGTGGTTATGAGAGCGGGACCCAGAGGCTATATGCAATACTAGTTTATTAACCATCTTAAACAAAAGAAGAGTTTTTTTCCTATAGCTTAGCGTATATATAGATTATATAGAGCGGCTGGTAAGTTACTAGGGTTCTAGCAGAAGTTAGGAACAATATACCTACTCCGGGATAGCATACGAGCCCATAACAGCAGTGTCTAGGATTTATCTTTACCTCTATCTATTTTAGCGACCTATTTACCGTAGTTTAGCTTACGTAACTCTCACCTTCAAGGATTAGGTCTTGTTAGTCGTGAAATTGAAAGCATAGGTATCAATTCCTATGGTGTTGGTAAGGAGAGCACAAGTTTTCTCGACTTTTGTGACTACTGGAAGGTCTCAGGCGTCAAAAATGGAGATGCACTTAAACGAGTTGAACAGAAATTTACATCAGTAAATGGGAAAGAGAAAGGGACAAAAAAAGAAAACGGAATGTACAACACCAAGGATTCGCCGGTCGTCACCGACCCGACTACTAATTTGGCCCTCTCTGGCTTATCTATGGGAGAGCGGACGGGATCCCGAGTTTTCCAGAGGGTATGGCCGTACATGGGAAACCAGTGAGCGTAATCGAGTCTATGACTACTTGCCTGGTGGTCTACCTACCCATGTACACCGGTTGCAATCATGCTATACGCATTTAGCTATAGCCTCATATCTCAGTTCTCCATGACCAGAGTACGATGTGCACTCACCACTGAAATGAGAGACATCAGTACGTGAGCCAGACGTTATTCACACTCGCGGTGGGTATCAATCTGAATCCTCCACTCTGCGTGTTTGGGTTATCACTTCAGGGTTCAGCTTATTCTACTTTCGACTCTATTACCAGCAAGGTGGAAACAGCACTAGCGAGACAAACACATTAGATAAAGACTCGGGAATCATATTGCCCAGTGTCCGGGAAGCACCAATAGCGTCGGCAACGTATCCCAAGTAAGTCAGTTTCCGTGCTATATTTCCGAACCATCCCATTCACGAAAGTATTTGTACTATAAGTATGCTTTCAGTGCTGAGAAATACATGGTAATACTGATAAATACGAATTCGCTACTGACGGCGGGGAATATAGCTCAAGCAACCTTCAGAAAACTGAGTCCTACACTAGAGCTAGAGCTAGAGCTAGGACGTGAGAGCTCCTGTAGGCATAACCACGTCCACAATAAGTAAGGTGAAGGGAAGATTAATTCAGATTAACAACGTTCTTAGAAGAGTGGAAGGCCAAGGAGCAGGAGGTATTATAAAATGCGTTAGCCATCGCGCACCGCGGCTAAAGAATAGTGAAGCTATAAGGAGACATTGCATTCTAGGACTGCAACCTAGGATGACGAATACCACTCATAATCAGCTGCTCGGTGTAAGCATATCGCTCATTGGCTTGCTTACCCTTGTCCGCATTAGATAGAAGATGCATCCCCTGAGAGGCGCAGCGAAGCAGCCCCCACGAAAGAAAGTCGGCACTCTGTCAGATATCCCCGCATCGCATAGCCTTGTGCTTCTCTTCTTTTTCCTTGATGAAACTACTGTCGTGATGACATACGTGTGATATTTTGCTACTTACGATTCATCATGTGGTTGCTAAACCCTTGCTCTTGGGAGATGAAGGAGTTTATCTCTCATAAGCAAGCACCACCCTACGCCATTCTATCCCATACCTGGGGCGATGAGGAAGTCTCGTTTATAGAATGGCAAGATGAGTCATTTAAGCTTGTTGAGAAAAAGGAAGGCTTTAATAAGATCAGGCTCTGCTGCAAACAGGCAGCTTCTGAGGGCCTCGAATGGGTCTGGATTGATACGTGAGCATCCGAAGATGAAACAAGAGCTAGACTATACAGTGAGTCGCTAACCTCTTGCTATCAAGTTGCTGTATCGATAAAAGGAGCAGCGTCGAGCTATCGGAAGCCATTAATTCCATGTTCAAATGGTACAAAAGTGCTGTCGTCTGCTACGTGTATCTCTTCGACGTCTTGGACGACATCGAGTCCAACTTAGCAAAGAGCCGCTAGATAACTCGTGGCTGGACATTACAGGAGTTGATAGCTCCTCGTGAGGTGGTTTTCTACTCAAATAGCTGGCAGGCCCTTGGAATACGTTCTAAGCTCTCATCTCATCTTGCGAGAACCACCCGTATTGATGAGTCCTTTTTGACCGGAAGAAGTCTTGAAAAAGCTAGTATCGCACAGAGGATGTCTTGGGCGGTGAAGCGAACGACGTCACGAGAGGAGGATGTGGCATATTGCCTCCTTGGCATCTTCAATGTGAATATGCCAATGATCTACGGCGAGGGACTGAAAGCCCTTAGACGGTTGCAGGAGCTTCTTGTCCGCGAGCACCCCCAAGACCATTCTCTGTTCGCTTGGGGCAAGGTTGTCAAGGAGCCCTCAAACACGGTGTACGACAACGAGCAAATATGGGGATTAAAACCTTTGGATTTAAAATTTGAGCCTAACCGAGAAATGGAAAAGCTTTTTGGCTTGCTTGCCGAAAGCCCTGATGATTTCGAGGACACTGGCCAGGTCGTATGTGCTCCGAACACGGCAAACTACTTCTATTTCGGATCGACAACCCCCTCAATTTTCAGTTTAGTCGGCCGTGCTGCGCACGTGGAATTACCTTTGTACAATTATGGGCCCCATCTTGCTATTCACAAAAGACGTCCACCGATGGGTGAGTAACCCCTTGGTCTCTGGTTGGCTGATTAAATTTTCCGAGCGTGGGAATTCCTATTGCACAATGGCTAATAGGTACTATATATTAGTCTGCCTAATTCAGAGTAGCTACCTTGTAATTCTATGCGAATGGTGGGACGATTCAAAATTTTGCTACGCTAGTATTCCGGTCTTCCATTGCGGCGACCATTGTTCCCGAATGCACGAAATAATTGCCAGCGACTTCTTTGGCTACCCACAGATTAAGTCTTATGATTTAAAAAAAAAGAGTAACAGAACTCATAGTTGCACCGCAGTTGATTGATTACCCACAAGCCACGGATTTGGTGATGAGAAAAATTTCAACGCCGTGGGCATATAGATACGCAATACATAAAGACGCCAATATATCGTTTCTCGAAGATCAAATCAGATCACTAAGCCCATTTCATGGCATAGTTATAAATTGTTCATTCCGTAATGTCAACGGTTACGGGCTCTCAATCCTTTTCTTCCGACTCAATGCTCTGGACCATTCGCACGAAGATCCGACCCAGGGGAGAGGGTGTAGGCAGTTTAGGTTAGGGCTAAACATTTTTAGAATTTCACAGGAAAGCACGCCTCAAAACGTTACTTTCGGCATGTTAAATAAATCAAGTGGCCGCGAAACACCCGCTAACGCTGAAGAACGACTCTATCTCGCATCTTTTAAAACGCTTGTTGATGCGTCAAATTTCGGCTTTGAAGATGGGGGGAAGCCACGTGCACACGTGATATGGCCATACCTCGAGATGAGTGGAAGTTTAGTATTACCGGCCTCGCAGATGTGTATATCTCCCTTGAACGCATCTACCTTGACGAGGATGATAGCGACGATGACCTAGATGGGGATGAGTCACACCGTTTCATAGATGTCCTGGACCTAGTAGTACGCGAACCAGACGGAAACGACCTTGATCAAGAGAATGATGATCGACAGGATAAATCCATGGGGAATGGGATTGAAAAGGAGGATAGTAAGAATGGGGACGGAAGTATTAAGGAAGTGAGTAAGTGGAGGAGAGCGACAAGACGATTCATTCCCCATATTAGATCGCAGGAATCAAGCAAACGACAAGAGATTAGGCCCAAGCAGAGATAGCAAGAAAGCTAGAAGTATTTAAACCTAACTCGAGATGCTCTCTTAAAACATTCTAAATACTCGTTAAAAAAAACCAAGTTAACGCAAAAAAGAGTAGATTAATATCTACTGATTAATACCTACCTGGCACTTCAATTGAAAATCCTAACTAGAACTCTGGATATATGATAACCCAGTAATATAAGAAACCTGGCGAAAACGAAGAGGTTCAATGTCAACAATATTATATAGGGAACTTATAATCGTATGTTCTAGCCGCTTATATACAACTTTTGACGCATAGAGTTCATAAGAGAGCAGACGGTAACCGCTGTAATATATTGTCAGAAAGTTTCGTCTCCGGAGTGAAGGTAGGTCACAGGTAAGTCACTGCTAAATAAAAGTATAAGGTATAAAGTCTTAATGTTATTAATTCCTAAGCCTCTCCTCCTTATATATCCGAATGATATACTAGTCCCACCAAGGTGAGTAGCTTCTACCCTGCGGCTACATTATCCCCTGACATATATTGAGGTCGATGACAATGGACTACCAAAGCTCCAGTATGACCTGCGACACAGTAAAATGACCAAGACTCTGTTGCTTGATCATGATAACTCGGTTCAAGTCCTTGAATATGTTGCATTGGAGTTCATTCTTGCAGATTAAGTTGATAACGCTACCAAATTCTCTATCTTCCGTCCGGCGCGGGACGGGCTCATTCATTTCGTAGGACACACACCGATATAACTAATGTAAGTACCTAGGTACTTTCAAGTTCTTGTCGACTTCGAAATTACTTACATGTAAATAGTTGAGTACGTGAGTAGGTACATCTACCTACCTTAGGTACTTAAGGCAACGCCAACTCTTTTACCCAGGCAGGCACACACCACAAACCACAAAACACACAACCGATCAAAGTCGATAGGCAATTCCCACAGTTTTTTACGCTGAAGCTTTTCTTTCCAAGATCGACTCATACCCGCACTTTTGTAACCTTCTTACCTCCCATCCCGCCTTTTCCACAGCTTACCTACACGGCATATGCTACCAACCGTGGCTTGCCACCCTCACCTGCGACCTGCGACCTGCGACCTGCGATCTGCGAAACACTCCTTCAGTATCGTCGTTAGCCACCAACATTCATTCTCCAAGGTATGTAATGTCAAACATCTGTCAGATTTGTTCCTACCACACTTATAAGTTATCCATCAAGTGAGCTTCTCTCACTAACTAAGTGCCCTGCCATCTATAGGATGTCTATCAACTCGGACAACCGGAAAGCCGAGGTAACTGATGCCACTATAGGCGCCGACCCTAACCCCGCCAAAGTCGTCAAGGCCTTCCTTGTGGGCACCTGCATTGTTGGCATCTCCCCCATTTTTGCCGAGGCTGCCACTAAGGACAACGGTGCTCTCCCCCCCATGGACGACTCCCTAGATGGGCTTCGCTTCGTGGGGCGCGACGGCCAAGAGCACGCCCGCTATATCTCCGTCATGACCACCTGTTACGCCGGCGCAATGACCGAGATCAAGAAGTACCTCTATGATGTCGATGTGACTTGGGCTCCCAAGGGAGTCGACAAGAGTCAGCTCACACGAGACCGTGCCCGCAAAGGACCAGTTGAGGAGGCTCTCGACAACTTTCTCCGGAGCAACAGTGCCGGACCCAGCATGGCAATCGCCCTAGGTATCGCCTAGAGCAGACCACGGGAACTTGAATGCTAGTTTGTAGAAACGCCGAATTTAGGGGATTGAGTCGTTTTTCTAGGTGGCGGCCGCGTATCTCTCAGGTATGACAATCCCAGAAAACTTCCTCCACAGACACCTGTGAACGCTTGGCTTATACTTTCCAGTCAACCGACATCAATCAAAATGAAAAGATGGAGACGCAAGGTATCTACGATAGATGGTTTCTTAGTTGAAATGCAGCACATGAATCAAGAGGGCTGGAGGTAGATGAGTGGAATAAGTTGACACTGCTCGTTCGCATCACCTTTCCTTAGCCGCTAATCTTGAACCAATCATTTTCGACGAGATAGTAAATCAACATCACGTCGTTCTAATCAATCATTGAGTTGTCGTCTTGGAATTATGTAGCTTGTCCAACCCGTCGGTGTTGAGACTGCTTAGGGGACTAACTATTGACCTAAGCCTTTTATTGTGAACAAATGCCTCACATTGCTTTTCCAGACACAAAGTAGATCGCTGGTAAGATCCTCAAGAGCTACGACAACAAAAACACATGTCACGATCAGTTGCCACAATCTCACTATGGGATAAAGAGAGCCTTGTATATAGCAGTAACATAGATACGAGGGTATTCCAGAGGCCTCATGCATCGACAAGTGTCATATTCAACCCAGTCCTGACAACATACAACACCAAGGATTATCTGGTCGTCACCGACTCAACTACTAATCTACCCCTTACTGTTGGGAAGATACGAAGGACAGTGTAGAAGCCTACCCCTCACGGTACCTGCGAGTCGATTACCTCCATTATTTGCGTCAAAATCAAGTGGTTTGGTAGCTCAGCGGTAGAGCGTGGGATTGCAGATCCTTAGTGGTTCGACTCTGGTTCAAGCCTCTCCTCTTCTCATTATTGTTCTTCTGGGGGGTTTTTGTTTGAAGTCTTTTTTCCTGTTTCTTGTTTTTTCTTCTTCTTCCCTCTGATCCTTTAGTTAAGTGATACCGTTTACCGTATAGCGCTATTATACTTCTTTGGAGTTATATGGCATCAACTAGCTTTCTTCCGGCGGACTTCTCTTACCTTTTGCTGAGCCAATGCGGATATTTTCGCACTAACCAAAGTCCTATTGTATTCGTCTTTCGGCCGAAACTTTTCCCGTCACCTTATGTCACACCTTCCAAACTGGAACAAAGATGGTGTTGTGTACATAAGCGTTTGTATCAGTTGGTGATAGATTAGGCCCCTCGCGTAACAACGAATCCATGATGTTTATCGCCCCCCCTAATGCTTGGGTCACGATACCTTATTAGCTGTGCCATTACACAACACCCAGAATGCACGTCCCCCACGCGGCAGATGTAGACTGCCGGAACGACCGGGAGGTGGAGGCAGAAGGAGAGTCCCTTAGCTTGTGGTGCATTAGTGCCTGCCCTTTAAGGACCTTTTTCCATGGCAGAAAGTGTCTCCCGGAGGCAAGGGACCTGTACTTGAGCTATTTCTTCAGGCTTCTCATGCGGTGGATCCCCTTGTCGTCGTGACGTACGGCCGCTAGACGACCATGATGATATCGGAACGGTCTTATACACTGGATCCCAATTACTAATCACCGAAACACCAACTTGGAAGCATACATCTCTGCAACTATGAAGTGGACACTTCCCGACGACAGGATCGCGATTGGAAGGTGGTAGTGGGATTAGGCGATCCCGGAACTTGGACACGCGTTGGATCTGTTCAAGGGGAAGTGTGTTGAATAGGGGTTCAGTACGACATGCTCCACTTACGTCGATTGATATCTGGCTGGGCAGGAGGCGGGAAGGAACCGGCCGCCTCTTGGCCCTCTTGGCCCTCTTGGCCGATGATGTCAATGCCACGAGAGCCGTCGAGGGAAAGGTCAGATTACTAGCAGGGAAAGCTGCAACACCCGTTGGCGTATCTCGGCTCAGAGCTATAGGTTCCATTCCGCATGGATCCAACCACCAGCCGAGAATGGGGCCGATAGAGGCGGACTGGGACGCCACTAAGTACGAACCGGTGAGTCTCGTGAGATACGAGTTACGTCGCTCCCGAGTAGAACAGGCTGCTAACCATGTTTAGAAGCAGGTTATTAACTACGCGTAGCTTTAGGAGATCCAGGATCTCACCAACGACGAGCATGGCTGATCTGCCTGCTGAGGTCACCGAGATAGAAGACAGGTTCTTGTCCTAGGCAATGGCATTACCAACTAGGAAGAGCTATTTCGCTGCGCAAACAACTTCTAACAGCTCGCAGTGAGGATTCCACATCTCCTGTGTTGCTTCATGACAAGCAAGGGGGCTCGGGAGAACCCGAACGCTCTCGATGATGAGACAGTCTTACATGGGTCATGGAAGAAGCTCTACAACTGGTTGATGCAGGAGTTCATGTCTGGACTGTCTGGATGCTCCGTAAAGCCACTCTCGAGCATTCAGAAAGTCTTGGCATAGAATCAACCGAAAGCAGCGCATCGGCAGGACCCTCAGCCAGCTATCGAGTATTGATAGAATGGGGGCGCTGGCAGATTGAGCGGCCCGCACCGGGACATCACGCGTTCTATGCTTTACTAGCAAGACGAGTACGGCTGTGGTCACAAAGTCGAGGAATTTACGTGTCCAACGCGAGTCGTCCCGGCCAATCCCAACGAGGAGCGCTACTTGGTATTCACGGTTGGGGCACCGACATACGCGACTCTTTGGGAACTACTCTCTGAATCGAGCATGGGTTATCCCTTTTGGTCGCCACCATTCCCAGCCATGAGCTCATCCAAACGATGGTCGACCACCCACGCGGAAAGGAAATTGAAAAGCTTTAGACGCAAGAGAACCAGAGACGGCTTGAGGAAGTCATGAATTTCCAATGGCCAATCGACTACCCAATATTGGCCGAAGTACTAACGCTCTCCCAAGGCATATTTCACCGCCATCGGGACCCAGTGTCACACCTTCTAGGCTGGAACAAAGGCGTTGTGTACATAAGTGTACGTATCAGTTGGTGATAGATTAGGCTCTTCGCGTAACAACGAATGTTTATCAACCCCCCTATACTTGGGCCATGACTCCCAGCGTGCCATGCCGAGAGCCACATACCAGGGCGAACCTTGGTTGAAGGATGCGGTTCTCAAACTCTTGCCAGCAGACTCAGTAGACAAGCTGTGGCTGTTCAACTGGTTCTTCGTAGAATACTACCCCCGGAGGGACTCTAGATTGCGCTCCACCAAATCGCGTACTGTCCTCCGTCTGAGCTCAGCTTCATGAATTCACGATGGATCCAAAATACCCATGCCATACACACCCCCAAACAGTCCGAACGGCCGCCGCCGGAAGATCAAAAGGGAATAAGCTCCGGCGAGCTTTAGGCCGGCTTGCCCTTGCCGCCTGTGCACTTTTCGACTCACTAGAGGAGATGAGGAAACAGTCAGAGGGCGTGAAGGCGAGTAGACGAGAAAAACCATCCGCCTTAGAGAAAAATATAGGGTGAACGTAGTCGTACTAAGCCTTAGCCCGAAAGACTTGTTCCTCCCCGATGTTGACGGCACATTGGGCACAGACTTGGAAGAAATGACCCTGGATGGATAGCTGAGCACCTAAACGGATTCAGGGCTGATCTGTTGTCGCTCTATCTGCCTATCTATACCTAGATAGGCAAAACACTACAGTAATCAATATAGACTAGCGCAACGACTTACCAATCAGCTGTCCTTACTAATTTTTAACACGCAGGGGTTAAGGTAAGTTATGATTCGATATTAAGCAGATAAAAAGAAATCAGGCTTACGGACTAAGCAGCGACTATATTACTAAATATTGCAAGGCTTGAACCGGGGTCGAACCGATGACCTTAGGATCTGCAATCCCACGCTCTGCCACTGAGCTACCAAGCCACCTGGTTTCATTGTGAGCAACAAAATATGTACTTATACGGTGAAGTAAGCCACATAAATTACGCCGCATATATAGCCTTCGTAATTCCGGCTAGGCTAAGTCCGAATGAAAATTTCAACCAGACCATCGAAACGTATAGAGCCCCCGAGTCCTATCAAAGTGCATATACGGCATTATCCGTCACGGGAAGTCCGTCTTCAAGCCTTCGAGCCTAACTAATTACACGTCCTACCTTAGGTAGTGCCCAATTAGGCGAAAATTGAGAACCATAGGGGGGTGCTTGGAGCCCGTCGTTCGCTCGCGACCACAATCGTGCTCTCATTATCCCTCGTCTGAGGAACATGGACGAGGTTGTCATGACCTAATTATGGGGGAGGGGGGTGATAAATGTTCGTTGTTACGCGAAGAGTCTAGTCTATCACCAACTGATACACACACTTATGTGTACAACACCTTTATTCCAACCTAGAAGGTGTGACAGAGGTAACTAAAGGCAAAGGTAGCACTAGAGCTACCTGTGAAGCAAAATCATATTACAGGTCATGATGGTAGAAGGCGAAGTCTATTTGCTGCATCTCACTTATTAGGCGGTCCAGGCAACACCTCCATAATTGAATGATGGATAGTGAAGCTATGTGAGCTGGTTGGGGGTCTCTATAGGGTTCTTTAGTGGCAGAAATTATGAATTTAGTGGATATTGGGCCCTCGGAAGAACCTCACCGATGAATTTCCCGGCAAGAAAATCGTGATATGATGTGATATAATACCTAAGCCAGCAGGATCCAATTTCCTACGGGAAGCCAGATCGATCTCAGCCAGTGATCCTTATCTGGTAAGCACTTTTGGAAATTAGCAAAAGCCACAGGGGCAATTGTAGATCATCACGTTGGATATAGTGCACGTGGCTTGTGACCACATAGTAGATCACCATGATCTAACCGCGGAGGCAATTACTTGCTAACCCCCTGCCCTCGCTATAAAGTTGTCGTCATGAGACCAGCCTTGGTCTCCAATATAGTAATCATTCCATATTTCGGGTTCCGGTAATCTGCTATTCAGCCCTTGCTTTAATGGATTAGGGCATACAGCCGGCAGTGGTTAATGCCATTCGGTCTCGGATAAGATCCGAGGCCCCGATTTGATGTCTTCATATACCAAGCGTTTCCAAGTTATTCTCAGAAGCTATTCAGAAGGCCACGGGACGCCTGGTGCTTTAGAAGATTATTCATGCATCTATACTCTTCTCTAAGCCCGGTTCAAGCCCTCCCTATGTAAGGTTTATTGGATGTCTACCCATGCATTTAACTTGACAAACCTGTCACACATTCCTATTGGAATCCTGACGATGATGTGATTTCACTTCTCCCAGGTCATGAGCTCATCTATACCACCCTTAGCCCTGAAGGTATCAATGTGACGCCATGATAGTAACACATGCAAGAATCGAGATCTGCACCGCGTATGAAATATCGAGAGCCATTTCGATTGCTTAAAGCTTACCCGCCCTACATGTTGTTTACGCTGGTCAGAGATATATTGCCGCGAAATGTGTACTCGCCTAGACCTTTTAATTGTCGTAATATTTAAAACGATTGACAACATATCGAGAGCTAAATAGTTTCAAGACAAGGGCTATAAGCCTCTTTGTTCCGATATTATGTGAAATACTCGCAATGATGCGCTTTTGATACGTGGTTCTTCTTATATAGTAACCGCTGAGCCGACAGGGCTTTAGAAACCAAGTACTAGAAAGTTACGTCCCAAGAATTGCTTCGCATTCCAAAACATGTACAAAGTGCCCTCAACTTGTCCAGACACCACCAATCCATAGCCCCAGCATCATATCAGAGCCTAGGGTATACCTACTTAATGTTCACGTCGGCGCTACCAAATGCAGAGAAATTACCTTAGCAGGTGCGTTTAGTGTGCAGCTTGAAGGACAAATGGCCTCAAAAAGGACAGGATAGTGGCCGATCCCCTCCTCAACGCCTGAACTCAGTCCGAAAAGCAGTGGTGTGAAGACGTGGTAATGGTGTGGTATAGTCCATAAAGTATATCGCGAACTGTGAAGTAGCCAGCACAGTGTGTTCGTACTGGTTGCGAGACTACTGAATTCCTCACGGAGAGGTCTCGGGATGGAAATGGGAGCATAAGGTTTACTCTAGAAGGTGGCTAAAATGTTTCTAGAACCATGTGATCCTGAGACAGGAGAATCTCGACTTGGAGAAACCTTGAGATGTAACTAAGGATAATAAGGTTTACTCTAGAAGTATTTAGAATATTCTAGACCCATGGGATCTCGATACATCCCAGTGGGATAATACTACGAGATCTAGTTATAGCAGTAACTCCATAGATACTAATTACGGGGTTTAGAGGGGAGAACGGTAGTCACTATAAGGCCCATATAAAAGCGATTCGTCTGAAGAGCATTTGCTATACTTCAATATTATGAATTATCAATTCTAGCTTAAGAGAGCCTCCCTGTGGCAATAGTATGAGTCTTGATATCTAAACACGAGGCTAAGCTAGGAGCCTAAAACCTGTTGTCTCCTGAAAGTATAACGAAAGCAGTAGGACCGATCCGGGTCAGGAGAGGGTGGGCGAGTTGTGGAGTACCGACTATGGGGTTTCAGATTCGGACCATCATGAGTAGTAAAAAGTGCCTTAATTATCGCCCAAGCGCAGGATTTCATGACTCTTTAGGGTCGTCAAGGCACGCCCGCGTGCCGCGTGGGGAGATGTTAGAACGCTTGTAAAGTCAAATATCCTTCGGGAGTGACTTTGTCGTTATTTAGGACACGTTCTCGGCCCTATCGATCATCTGGGGAAAGAGGTTTGTTCGTCTCCATAAAAGCTTCTCTGACGACAAGTCTCCAGTGTAGTTGACAGGCTTACTCCTAGTTGGACCGACATTGTCGCGCCATTTCTGCATAGTATCCATAGTTGGGCTCAAAATGTGTAGATCTCCCCAAAGTTAGCTGTATTCTTGAATAAGGCGGTCAAATGTTCCGTTCGTGGTGAAACAATGGGATGCGAAGCACGTCACCGGCAACCAAGCCAACAAAGGTCGCCCCCAACAATACGTCGCCGTAGTTGTCTCATCTGAACTGCCGCTTGACGTCGGGCTAAAACCCTGTGAATAATTCGGGGGGTCAGGTTGATATTATAAACCAATCTTAGTGCGAGCCCAAGGATATCGGCATCGCTCATTCGAGGATAGGGGTTACGAGACGTCACACCGACCGTGGCAATGCAAGTAAGCCTTCAAGGGTAAGACATTAGCGTTCCTCGCGTTGCCGTCAAATTTATGGATAATACCATATAATTATGAACCCGCATCCAATCCGCATCAATTCTTGGAAGGCTTGTCATCCGGCCGCAGTATAACAGGCGAATGTGAGAGATATGTAAGGCTCCAAGCCAATAGGTTATCTTGATGCCTGTCGCGGCCTCCAACCAAATAAGGATGGTTAGCCTAGCACCACGTATGATAAGTGGCTTAGCCTGAACGTCCGAGCGTGAAACTCTCGTATTAGGGAATTATGGAAGATGATGGTCTGAACTTGAAAATAAATGTCAGATAAGGGAATATGTTTTGATATATTACCTAAATGAGAGCTCCGTGTTTTCACCCATAGCCCTACACTATTACTGAAGTGGTTCGTCTTCCGTAACCTTAGTCAACCTGGAGAAATATAGCTCGTGGCTCCTTAATACTAGGTAATGACACAAAGCGAAGGATGCGTAACTTAGACTCTCCGACGACGAATAAGATATAGATATCTCTATATATCTATGAATACGGGTTGTTACTTTCCCTCTGATAAATCGATAATTAGGTGCTGACTGAGTTTGCTTAGAACTATTGGTAGTCAGCAACCGTAAACTCGCCCTACTGTCATAGGTTGCAAGCAAAACGCCTGAGGTATGATCTGCAAGATGCCGAAATGTAACCTTTCAGGTGGAGCATTGATCGTGATTACAAAGATGATGGACAACATGCATTTAGCACAGGGTACCCCTCTCCCTAGGGTTGTCCTAGTACTTTAGAATACGTGACGAGGCAATCCCCGTCTTCTAGGGTTTCGACCCTTGTCTGTAACCCGTAGTCACAGAGGGGTAGGCCGAGCCACAAGAGTTATCTAATCGGAGGAACCGATGCGAATAAGTCCCTCATATTTGAGAAAGGAGACAACGGTCACGGATGACAGGGCAATTGCAAACATAGAAAATTAAGCCTCTAGGCAGAGTAGGTAACGACGATCCGAGCGTAATGATGACCTTCGTAAAGTGTAATGAATCAATAATTATTAGATAGTTAGCACTGCCTCAATACCTAAATTATTTAGGAAAAGGGGCCCATGTTCTGGTAGCTCTTGAGGCTATATCAAGCCCAGACCCACAATTAAATCACGATTTTTTCAGTATACAGAATCGACGGTAACACGGGTCGAGCCTAGTAACAAAATAGTAACAAGCCCTGGTTTAAAGAGGTATCGATACTAGTACTTAAGTGCCTAGAATGATCTGCGGTGTGCCAAGTAGTTACATCGTGCGGTGCATGAATGTCTGTTCCAAGACTAGACTAGGGGAAAAAACAGTATAAGAAAATCTCTTTTTCCCCTGCGATAATAACAGCTCATCACTACTACTGTATGTACGGTACCATCGAAATAACAGGTAAATAATCCTGGCTGCTAATCCTCGGCGCTAGACAAGGGAGAGATGTTGCCTTGGGATAGACTACTGCGCGAGGTGCATCATTAGGGCCAATCCCTGGACTAAGACTTCGGCGAGATGGATAGTAAGAGCGCCGTGACACGCCCACATACCGTAATCTTGTGCATTACTAGCAGGTATTTACTGTTTGGGCTCAACACTAGGCTGTAACTTACTGTGTTACCCGCTACCTTTTCCCTCCCGCGCACGTGTCTGTGGATGGGTGAGGGATTCCAAGGACAGGCTTATTCACGTAGCGGCTTTCAATTTTGACGTAATTGGAGTCGGCAACCGGTATGGTCACCTGCATTATGTCAGGTTGAGCTTCCCGAGTGAGCACGAGGGTTTGGGGGGGGGAGGGGACTGGGTTAGGTCATCTGTAGCAAACGACGTCGCGTTGGCGACGAAGATATTACGTACTATTAGAGATTGGATTTCCGTGTCCGTCATCCTTCGTCGAAGAACGAACGGCGTTGTTACTTCCTAATAGTCGCCTATTAGCAACAACAGACGCGCAAGACTCTAGGTACAGAAGCTCGTAGGTCTTACGTAACTCGACGCTTGATTACCTACGATCTTTGGCGCGATGGGTGTACTGTAGACGCAAGTCCCACCGGCACACGAACCCGATGGCAAATGCAGCGGACGCCTCGGAAGCATGGTTACCTAGACTATATAGCCGCGCTGCTATATAGGATGTTCTAATCATATGACGGCTATTCATCGTATTGGAAAAACGGCTTCGCTAATTCCTTGTCCATGTGCCTAACACGGTTGAACTAGTAATATGTTTTGTATTTCGCTGGGCATATGCACACAGACGCCACAGAACTAGGTATTATCTGCATGTTCGTCCCAGTTCGTCCATCGCCCGCCCCACCACACCGACCTGGCGTTTGGTAATAACAAGCCTCTTTTTTCCCCTGTAGGCTGCAGGTAATGTAGCACCGGCATATTCAGTTTAGTGCTTCGAGTGGATAGATGACTGGAGCGCGCTTGCTGAGCATTCGGCCGTTGTACCGCATCTAGATAACTAGTATAGCGTACATATGTACTACAGTATGCTCCCTCATCACCCGAGGAGCCTGCTGCATTGGGTGGGCGGTGTATGGACCTATTATATGCTCTCTGTTAGAATGAGAGAGCCGGGGGTTGGCTGAATTCCTTCCGGAATCTCTTCGTTTATCTATTCTTATAGAGGATAGATCACCGACTATACGTACTCCTTCCCTGTGCTTCGCTAGCCGGAAAATGGTTGGGCATCTCTGGCCCGGCATTGGGCTTCTAAAATCACTGTTTGATTACGGCAATGTTACTGTATGTGTGGAATTCGTGCTCATGTGTGGCAGCGACAAGATTTACGATGATCGAAGGACCGGCGCTCATGTTGTAGTGTCCACTCCACGAACTAAAACGTGCAATGTTCCGTTCTCACATTAGCGATTGGCTATCGTTTAGTTACCTAGTGTACTATAGTAGTAGGTATGTATGGTACTGTACTACTTTCCCGAATGCCGAGAAAGTCGACTCTAGCAACTAGCGTCTAGTCTTCGCTCCAATTTTAGGGCACACGTAGGAATTTTATCGAGCATTCTTGGGCGTCATCAAAGGCTTTGGTCTCTGAGAGAAAGAAAAAAAAGAGAAAAAAAAAAAAAGAGGTTGATAATCTAGTAGCGTGAATAATTCATAATTCAACAAAACTGATAGGGGCCAGGGTAGGTCTAAGGGCCCATGTCACATTTTTGATGAGGGCCTCCAGAATAGAAATCGTATTTCGTAAGTCTAAGGTCCTACCGCACTGGTGTGTTTACAGCTTAGCTCGATAGGACACGTTTTACCCCAGGTTCACTTTGGAAGGGGACTACGATGTTGAGTATTGATTCAGGTTATGGAGGCATGACTCAACAAACAATAGCTATTGGGAAAAATAGTGAATAACCTAAGGGATGCTTCTATTGTTAACGAGGTAGTCCTAGAGGAATTTTCATGATCAATATCTTTTTAAGTGCCCGTATGTGATCACCAGAAGACGCCCTATATCCATGCCCATGATTCCTCCCTATGAAGTGCGTAGTAAAACGAATGCACAAACGCCGGTTCCTCCATGGTATAATGCCGCTGGGGCTAATATCTAGAATCCTTCTTCCTTCGCCTGACCTCCGTCCAATATGCTATCCCTCCTCAAACGCCATCAACGTGACCTAGAAGTCTCACAAAAAAGTTCCTAGCTCTGGATAACGCCTGGTGAAGTTTTCATGCATGCCCCAGTTTCGTAAATCCCATACGTGTTCCGAAAATTCGTCAGTGGCGTAAACCGAACCGGTAGTAAAGTCAACCGTGAACGCCTCCGTGATGGCAACCGGCCAATTTTTGAGCCGCAAGTTCGTATAATACATGTGACGAAACTCTATTGTGTTATATATATCCTGCCTCTCAACAATCGCACTGCGAAGATGAGGCCATAAGATAAAATCCATCCACTGGGGATGAGGCATTTGTTGTTGTTTAGATTGAGGGGGGAAGATGCCCCTCAGCCCGATGTATGTGTCTCTCGTTGGCTGCACAAGCCAAGCGATCAGGGCCCTGAATAAAATGAAGCCGCCGATACGTTCCAACGGGAGCTCGAGATTATTTGCGTCGAATATTGTCATCACAATATCGACAAGCGGATAATCAGGAATTATTTGTGCCTGAGGTCCCTGTAGGCCGAGAGAGCCCAGTAGATGCCCATGGGCCTGTAGAAGGGGTCTCACATTCGGATGGCGCGGACCCAAGTAAACTTCGCGATGGGGCTGCCCTCCGGCGTGATCCGTCAATCGTTGACAATTGGCGACATAGCCGGAGATGAGCGCATCGTCTTGGCAGCAAGCATCCGAAGTTAGCACCGGCAGTTCCCAATACGACGGACCCGGCTGCCGTGGTAAACTATTGCCGGGAACGGCTAGTAGTACACGGGGTACACGTTCCACGGCGCCTGATGATATGTTGGAGATATTGGGACGATGCCGATCTGTGGTGGGCACCCATACTCTAGAAGGAACTGATTAGACTTCAGCTCTGCAGGTACGATCAACAAATTGTGAGGGAAATTTACCTGACTTAACATCGTCAAAACCGAGATCACTATTGGTGACGCATGATGCGGCCGGCGAATGTATCGTCGGTGGCATGCTTGATCTCTCGAGCATGATAGATGATGTGTTAGGCGGCGGGAAGTAATTGCTGCCATACTCATCTGGTGCCGCCGGGGAGGAAGGGCTGGAGACCGTTGACGGCAGAGAACACGGGACCGAAGCAGGCCAGACGCTTGTGGTATCGGGGACATTGCTGTACGGGGGCATATCCGAAACTATGGGATATTCGGGTGTGGTGTGCCCGTACGAGGATGGCTGAGAGCCCGAACCATTGTACGCTACTCACGATGATTAGCATTCATCAGATTCAAACCGAACGGCCTAGGCCGTTTTCGTCAAGGGACATACAATTTGGGTAGGGTACGCCATGTCCTGCATGGCGAATTCCCAAGCTTTCGCGCAGCCGCCTAATCTCTTCTTCGAGTGCCCGATTTCTCCCCAATAAATCTTGGACCGTCTGGTCCCGACTGTGTTGGCTTCGAAGCTCATCAATTTCCCTTTCAAGGTTTTCTATATGTTCTTTCGTGCGCGCTCGGATAGCTCTTTGAGCCTCTCGATCATTGGCACGCTTCCGAGCAAGCTGGGAGGGTGTGAGAGTAGATACACTCCTGGTACCTAAATGACATTGTTAATGATTAATCTCATATACCGTATTAGGCATCCTGTGATGGCACCCTATGATGGTAATATCTTACCCTTACGCTTGCCAGACTTGGCCTTGTCTATAGTGGGCTTTGTCATATTGACTGAGGATTCTGAGTTTGATATAGCCGGAGACGAATTTCTCGAAGATGAAGAGGGGAGTGTGTGGTTGAGATGATCCATATCGACAAAGTAGGAATACGAATTTCGAGAGTTGTTGTAGTGGGTCGTCGTATATCTGGGGATGGAGGTTCGATGGTAGGTTCAAGTCAATCAATAATGGATAACCCAAGACTGCGAGGCCGGCCAGGGTCTGTCCATTGGCGTCATGGAGATATATAGTAACGAGCACTTGGATGGGGCGAAAGGTAGCGCAGCGACCCACCACAACACGACCCTCTTAGTAGTTCCTGTCTACAGCTCTCAAGTAGTGGACTATCGGGCCCCCTGTCGATTATTATCAACGATGATGAAGAATCGAAACCACCACACCGACCCCTGTTTTTTTAATTTCCTAGTCTAGACCCTCCCTGGCACCGCGTACACTACCCCTACGTCGTTTGGTCACAGAGTTGCGTAGTCAAGACCCATCATAGGCCGCCTTACGCCTATAGCCTGCTATAACTCGGCATCCTTCGCCCTTAACTGATCCGCGACGGCCCTCTCTCTCGGCCATGGTCGAATTTGTTAATCCTTCCTTAATGTGAGACATCGGCGAGATCTCCGAGAAGGCGGCTCGCTTATTGAATGGGCGCGCAGGATTCCTGCAGGGCATCTGCAAGACATGGTGACAGTCGTATCAACGCCTGCCCATCCACATATTATCATCGACTAGTAAATGGATGGTCTAATGACAAGGATGGGCATGGTAAATAGACTTTACGCTACGAATGCGCTATAAGTGGAAAGGTACGTAAGCATAGTAGTATGGTAGTAGTATGGTAGCTCGTGACACTGTACGGTATGTCTCGACAACACATGGGGGCCCATAAATCCGTTCGCCCGCTCTGTGATGGTGTGTCGACCAATAATGCATTGGCCTGTGAGCATCGAAGAGAAAAACGTCACACGTACAGTATCATAGAGCATTTCTGTAAACAAGGTTCGGGGTGCAGGCCATTTGCAAAGCGCAGACGTAAGAGGAGATCCATAAACGTGCTAGACTACACTATTATCCCAAGAAATCTGTCACAGTCCGTTTGGATATGGAGTATCCAATCCGAGTTCTAGGTCTCTAGCCAAGACTCTAATAATGGATACATCAAGTGCGAACTGCCTAGCTGCTGCTGAACGGGTAGTTGACGTGGATCAAGGCATCTTCCGAAAAAAGAGGCTGCTAGGCACATTAATGGAAGGATTTCGAACCAAGTTAGTAGCTCATAACGAGAAACCCTAGTGTGTCCCTTTAGATTCTAGCGTTGCTATGTACCGAAATCATGATGAAAACATAATGCATAGAGACACGGCTCGCTACGGCTCACTATTTGAAAAATGTGGAAAGGGAAAGAAATAATTCATGAAAATGAAATGATGATGGTACTGTTCTAATACTGAACGAACGTGTATCGATAATGAACGAATATCAGATCTTGCATTGAGATAACAACTATATCATCCAACATGGTTGGCGGATGTTGCCTAACTTTTCTGAAAGACATATGACGAAGCTTTCACGCTGCTGCTAGTGGTCCTTAAACCGACCACCGTGTTCAAGATTGTATGAAACGTGGCAACAGGCAAACTTCTAGAAGAATTCTCGGTGTGTCGCAGATAGTGTATGTGACTTTAGATGATGGTGTTTTAAAATATGGGACGGTTTTCCTTCGAAAATGCTAGTGCTGCGGCCGGCAAACTCTGTTGCGCCTGCGAGCACCTTAGGGCATAAAAAAAGGAGAAAAAAACGGGAAAAAGAACTCACCGAGGTTCACCGCGCCTGAAGTCGGAGGCCCTCGCCGGAGTAACGGAGCGTTTCAAGTTGTAGGGTAGCTGATTGGACGAACTGAGGTGTGGTAGCTCACAGATCTATGCTCGGGCAGTGTCCGAGAACCGGGGGGGCATGACCCACGACGCCGCGAGGCTGTGGCTTGATGACTGTTGACTGAGTCCAATTATTTGGGTTCAGGCCAGTTGAAGTTATTCGCTTCGTGAATGAAACAGGAATGAGACCATTACGTTCGATCTTACGTTCAATCATGTTTTAATTTTGAGCAGCATGGCATTACTATGTAGTAAGTTCGGGATTTTCATCCTTCACTGCATCGACTAGCTCGTCCATATTGCCAACTTCGGTCGGGCCAATATAGCCAGACGGGGGCAAGGCCCAGTCGGGGAGAGGGCTAATGTAGCTCCAACTACCTCCAGCATCCTCATAACGCAGACTATGTAACCACAAGGACAATTCCTGTTCTCCAGGATCCGTATACAGAGGAGTATCACAGATCTCACAGAGCTCCCCAGACATCTTCTCCGCTTTTTTCTTATAATACCGATCTACCATTTCGTCGTGATAAGCGACAGCGTCGGCTACATCCTCTTTGCCCATCCGGCTTAGTCTTGATATTATGTCTTCATCTGTATTCTCGAGTGCGTCGGGGTCATTGAACCCGAGGTTTATGCCCCAGACCCTCTGGTTTGCATAGATTGGGTCATTTTGGATTGGGTGTCCTAGGTGCTGCAAATGAACCCGAAGCTGGTGAGTCCTGCCTGTGACGGGGAGACAGCGAACAATCGAGTATCCTTCTTTGCGTGTCCACGGCCTCGACTTGTCGTCTTCGGCAGATTCTGGTGATGAGTGGGGTGCGTCATCAGAAGATGGCCGCACTCGCGGCTCACGTGGGGGGTAGTAAGCCAGCTTCTTGAAGACAGTCCGGGCGGATTTTCCATCTGCCCGTATCCTATTCAAGCCAAGTTTGGGGGATATTGAAAGGATAGGTTGATTGCAGACGACTTCTCCATCGGGGAAATTACCGATGACCCTGGCAATGTACTCTTTACGAACAGATCGCGCCTTGATCTGCTCCCCAAGCGACTCTGCCGACTTGGGATGTTTGGCGATAAACATGATGCCACTGGTCAGCCTGTCTAGCCTATTGCAAGGGTAGGCGATCCACTCGGGCCCGCGCTCAGCCTTCATTATCTCTATGATGGAGTTCAGATTGTACCGGCCGGCAGGGTGGACAGGCACCCCCGACGGCTTGTTGATCACAATCATACCATCATCCTCGTGAAGAATACCTATGGGGCTCGCAGTTATAGGTGGCTCATGTCGGTGGATGGTATGGGATACCAGTTCGCCGTTTTTGAGAACGTGGCTAGGAGACACAATCTTCCCATTTACACATACCTGTCCCGTCTCGATGGCATGCTTGTAGTAGGCGAGCGGGCGGTCTCTAAATTCGCTCTCGAAGACGTCGAGTATTTCTCTCCCTCTCCATCGCTCCTTGCACCAGGTATTATAGGTATAATTGTAAGGCGCAACGCGTCGCAAGCCGTTCTCGAGGTAGTAAGGCGCAGGCCAGCCCGGGTTAGGCTGTTGTTCTTGTTGTTCTGGTGTCGCGGCCAGGGATTCTCCCTCGGATTGCTCGATATTTGTAGAGTCCTCCACGGATAAGGACTCGAATTGGGGTATCACGACGACGGCAGAAGGATTTTTTACTGACGACGGTGGCAGCGACGGCGACAGCGACTCGACGGGTTGAGTCATTATGGGCCGCGTGAACGGGCTTCTTATACGACCAAGGAGGCCAAAAATCCAAATTGAGCGTGCCAGTTTAGCATAGAAAGTTGGGAAGTAAATATTAGGCAGATAAGATAACTACCTCTAAGGCGCTATATCGCTTGCTATCTGGACCTGCCAGGTATCACAGATTATGAAAGGTACCTTAGGTACTAGTAAGAGGGCGGGAGCTGATTGTAGAAAAAAAATTAGCGGCTGGCAGCAGCAGATTTTGACCCCTCACTGACAGCCTCAGGCCATGCTGACAGCCCCTAAGCGGCCCGACACCAAATCCCCCGCCTAGGTGCTATCTACATATGTAGCATAGGTACTTACTGAGGTATGTATCTACTCAAGTACTCCACTACCCCAGGCACTATCTATCGATGGCCTAAAACCTCGGCTTCAACTTGGAATCCCCCCTACCTCGCTTCATCATTCATCATTGACATAAATGAGTGGAAAAGAGTAATTCATTCAATTCATGTCTCTTTCATCGTATCTATCTCCCCTTTGATTCATAGACAGCATTCTCATTTCTTGAATGATATGGCATCATCAAAACATTTAAAGAGCAGAACTCGGCAGGATTATCCCTTCATACTGGAATATAGGACACGATGGTATGGTGGACCCGATGAGACTACAGACACGCTTCTGGAGGCAGACCACATGCTTATTGCTAAACTCACCATCTAGGAGTGACAATGATATGTATGACCATATGAACAATTCCGTCTATAACTTCCTGTACGTCGACGTGTTGATCACCACTAGCAGAGACGCGACCCCCCGCTAACCACAGACGGACCCATCGCGTAGTTTCGACTCTGTCATCAACTCATATCTCATGGATCACTGTGGGCTGCATCCGCCCACCTCGGCCCAACACCCGCTAATGGCTCACACCCACTGCGACTACTTCTCTGCCATCAGTTACCCCAAGGTGGCTGAGCTATGCTTACGAGTCAACAAGCTGAGCAAATCTAGCGTAGTCTACGAGGTGGCGCTGTTTGAGAAACATGTGGAGCAAGTCAAGGCTGTTGGTGAATTTGTTCACGTGTTCGTGGATCGTGCTACTCAACGCCCCAACACCAATGGCATGAATGACGAGCTCCGGCACGGTCTAGAGAAACTACTCGTGGCGGAGTCCCCGAGCAAATTATAACAGCCGCGCACGACTGAAGCTCTCCCCACAACCGTCTATATAGCCAGTCCATCTATCTAGGGGACGCGGCAGTACGCCTACTGATACTGTAGCTTTTGTGGAGCGCCATTCTGATCTCCGCTCGTCAACATCTTCTCCAAGATTTCTAGATCCCCGAGCGCTAGCTCCGGCGTCTGTTCCGGACGAGGCTCTCCAGAAATGAGTGCCTCCGCCCAAGCCTGAATCTCCTCTTTCACCCCAGGGCTTTTTTCGAAAGTCTTCTCCTCAGTCTTGGCATCTTCCCCAAGGCCACGGACCGTAACGACCTTGTCAGGGCTTGCTTTGACATGACCATGTTCGCAAGCGACGTGGAAGTCAAAGGCTTGCATTGTTGTCCCTGCGCTATGAATGTACGAGCCGACGACGCCGGACTTCGTTTGTAATATAGCATTGATGGTGTCCTTAGGGGGTAAGTGGCTCGTAACCAGCGACGTCACTGCAATGCTCGGAGTCAGCTGTCGCCATTGGAACACCCACTCATCTGTGAGTGTTGTAGAAGCCGAGAAAGCTTCTAGATCGTGATTCTAGCCTAACCGGGCTTTTACACCCTCAAGGAGGCTTGAAACAGGAAAATAGCGACTTAGAGGATTACTTACGCGCTATCACATTAGCTACGGCATTGTCTTTGCCTAGCAACGTTCTGATCGCAGCAGTATAGTGAACACCCCCGTCGAGAAGGAACCCACCCTGGTACTCGGGCTTAGTGCGCCAGGGAGTCTTGTAGTATCTGTTGTCCGTCTGCACCATGGAGTTCAGTCTCACAACAAAACCAGTCACCCGGCCCAGCTTCTTGATTTCCTCCGCCGCATAGGTCCAGCCTTTCATGAAGCGGAAGTTCTCGGCAATGGCTAGGGTAGCTTTAGTCTCTATTGAAACCTTTTTATAGTACTCAATAAGCTTGATAGCCGTGTCGAGATCCTTAGCAATGGGCTTCTCGGCCAAGACATGCTTGCCGGCAGCTATGGCTTTCTCAATGTAACTCGGCTGGTCCACAATGGGAAGGGCCAGGATGAGTCCGGTAATGCCTTCACGCTTCAAGAGATCATCGTACGACTTCTCTGGGCCAGACTCGCCCGAATAGACCTCGACAGGAGTGCCAGCATCGGCTAGAAGTTTGGCGGTCCCTTCCGCTGATTTCAATGAGCGCGACCAGACGGCCTTGACAGAAATCAGAGGACAGGCAAGTGCTGCGGGCTAGATTTGCATCATTTAGTCAGAAGAACCTAACAAACGCATCGTGGTGCTAGGATATTTCAAAAGGGTGGGTTCTACTACGGGTGTGTGAATCGTTCGCGGTGGTTGAAAAAGACACTCCATGATTGAAATATACTCACCAGATGTTGTTCCCTCATAAAAATACCCCCACCAATGAGAGCGATTCCCAACGGTGCCGCCATCTTATTGGCCTTGGAGGATGAGACGAGCCTGTTGTCACACGCTGCACGAAGAACAAGTCCTTAGCGTCTCTCGAGAGTCGAGGACAGCAGGAAGGTAGACGATTTACGACGACGGTAATGGAGATAAAGATGAAGAGCTAGATATATTCATACCCTTTTTATAACTGGCACGAACTTAGTGTAGTTATAATAAGTTTGAGCCGTTTGCTCTCCGCCCAGATGAGGAGCCAGCCGATTGTTCACCCGATGTGGAGCTACCCAATTTGGCAACTCTAACAATCCTGCTCCCCGACTGGACAGAGTCTTGGTCAGGAGGTCGCGCGGTGGATGCGTTCTCCTATGCCTGTCTCATCCGTCTCCCCGCCGGTACTGGCGGGCCTCGCGCGGGGTTTGAATTAACCTATGGTCGGAAACTCTCCTATCCGACCCGGAAGAGGTGTGATGACCATCAAGTTTCGGCAATCGTCTCTGAATCAGATGTAGTGACCGTTGATTTCCGTGCGACAGAGCCGCTGCCGGCCCCCGCGCCCGCTTAAACACGTCGCATTGGCGCGAGTTAGTGAGGTCAATCTAGTGTACCTAGTGCTGCCAGTCTTTGGGCACAGAGCTGTATAGGGAATAAGTCAACACTGCAACCCCAAAGGTTGATCCCCCAATCAAAACCTATAGCAGTAATTTAGAACGGTTAACTCTCACCTGTCTGCAATTTTTTTCTCGGGGTGCAGACTGGTAGTCTAGGGCTCCAACAAACCCGACGGGAAAGAGAGTTTTGCGAGTCTAGAGCGCTATAGCAAGTGCCCGCCCAATAGCTCACATACCTAACAGGCGATGTACAAACTAAGGTACTAGAGAAACTATAGCATCCAGCAGATGAGAACGCATGCGTGGCACCCGCCAGTCCCGTCTGATCTTCAATCTATGCCCGCCACACATCTAGGAATGAGCATGCATGAATAGCAACAAAAGTTAGATGCTGCGCAAACATCGACTTGGTATCATGCAAGTGTGTCTCGGGAGAGGTTCCTGTCACGGCGCAAGCGACCCTAAACTTGGCCGTGTTCCTGACGAGAAAGAGCAAGGTTAGCAACAGCTGGTGTCTCGTAGGCATTCATCGTGCACTACGATGTCTTGACGCGGTCTAACGCAAGCTCACTGAGACAAATACAACAAGTACACGCTCCTCGATACTATTGTGATGAACGAGAGCAGCCAGGGGAAAGATGTCACACAGATCAAAAGACGCCGGCATTCCATCTAAAAACCACAGATAACTTAATTTTAAGCATGTGGATTGAGTATATGAGGTCATACGCAATTAGACAGCTATGCATTACGACCACCACGACTTTTATCCCCAAACTTTCGAGAGGAATTCCTCGATCGGAGTAAACTTGTACTCGGGGAAGAGCTGATTCATCTCATCTGACGAGTCCCACGCTCCCTCGGAACTACTAAGAAGAGTTCCGATACAAACCGCCTTGAGAAGAGCCTGCGCTTGATCATCAGAAACTGCCTGGTGAACAGCTTCCAGGCCCCACGAGGTCTTCAATTTCCCGGCCTTAAGATCTTGGGCCTTCACTTTTTCAATGGCGAATGGATGCCCTATACCGTGTAAGTACACTACTTAACCCAGGGGCTCTCTTCTATCCTGAGCTATTCGTACCTCGTACTCTGTTGCCGATTCCCAGAATTTGCAAGATGGACACCCTATTGCCGCGTATACCTCCGGTGGTAGGCCATTTACCGTCATAACCGACGGCTAGAGCGATCACGGCAGCGGCGTCCGCCACGGTGGTCAGCGTCATGGTGGCGTCTTCATGACCATCTACGACAATCGCACGGCTGTTCTTGAAATCAAAAATGGTTTGCAGTGGATCTACGTGTTTCGACGTCTTGTGCGGGAAGGCTAGGTAATCCAGGAAGAGGCCGGGTTGGAATAGTGTGTACTCGATGACCTAATTAGAAAAAGAAAAGGAGTTTAGTCGTCGCACATTCGGGGTATATGTACTGCCCTACCGAAAAATTCTTACCGTTTCTTTCTCGTTCACTTCTCGCAGATACTCTCTCACTTTCTGCTTCCCCTCCCACCAAGCCATGTGATCTACCCCTCGACTATATATACAATGAGCCACTCTCGAATGCACATTGGCCGCCGGGGTTGATGGTTACCTTCCATACTCGCTCGGTGCAAAGCGTTTCACGCCAGCGCGAACCGCCGCATCAATCAGGTTCTTTTGCGCCTTCTGCTCAGGGTCCGAGAGCAATTGGACGAAAGACAATACAGTATGTATTCCTCGAAGTGCCTTGATTAGGGCCCTCTTATCGTTGTAATCAACGGCTTGCCACTTTACTCCGGGTATAAAGGCGGTAGCTGGCGCCGGCTATCATCGCATAATCAACATTTGATCACTAATTTGAACAGGCAATTAAAATTATACTCACGCCCCTGCTGAAAATCGTTATGTCATGTTTTCCCGAGGCCACGAGAGCATCAGTGACTTCTCGCGCAACCTCTGCAGACGATTTAGTTACGACATCAAGCGCATATAAAGACAATGCGGGTCGAACTTACGTCCGGAACCACCAGCAACTACCACTTTAACCATTGTGAGATTCCGTCCAGTGCCAGCTAGCTTAATATTATGAGTAGAAGTTGTTCGCCTAGGGAAAAGGTGCGTAAGGTACAGTACACTTAAGAATCGAACGCCGTGGCGAAGCCTTATATATGCTATATCTTCTCCTTTCACACTCAGTACCTAGGAAAAGTTACATTCGACCGCCGTGCGGAGCAAATCCACCGCCCACCACCCTAACTTGCAGAGTCCGTGCGCGACCTTTCCGCCGCCGCGGAGCTTCAGGTAGTGGATGTCACAGTAACAGCCGAAGCAACCTCTTCGTCTCGTTCTACGCGACTTATATCACGGATCCCGATCTACAGGGTTAACCCTGATTGGGACCGTGCCATTTGGCCCCCACTCAATCAGCTAGGTCCAGCAATTCGAAATATTGGGGTGGCTATAGCACTCGCAATTGTTTCCAAGACTAAGAATACCCTGCCTAGTATAGTTGGGGGCGGTGGACCGCCCGTGTGGATGGTCTCACATCCGTCACGACTACAACCACAAGGCGGCTATCATAACCCCTCGCCATAAGGTCAGGTGACCGCAGTTACCTACCTACTTCTTACACCTTACCGCTAGACCTTCCATTCCTTCTACTTAGCTACCTAGGTAGTCAGTCACACATCAAAGATTCTCTTTTCGACGTATTTCTTCTGCGTTTGGCGCACACCACAACTCTCTACTACGCTAGTACGCCCTACGCAGTCTTCCGGCCCCTTGATAAGGTGCGCTTTTTAGGGGGGCACAAACACACTGGACGGCAAAAATTGCTTGGCTACTTGCGCCTTTGCAGACAACTCATGAGATATCTCCCGGATTTTTATGGACAGGGGGGAATTCATAGTTTCTTAAGCACTTCTATATGATTATCTTTTGCTCTTGTCAGGCGATATATTCTTTTAAAAGTTCATCGAAACAGAATGCGTAATTACACGCTGTCCTTCTTCGGGTAAGAAGCGGAATGTATTATCCTAAACAGATCAGCATAACGGTTCTTGGGAGTAGCATAGTCTCCACTTCTGATATTCCGTATCCAACGGGTTGAACGGCGTCGCCTTTCCAGCTGTGCCGCTTTCGAGCATATTCCTCGTTTGTTGTTTGGTGGGGTCATGTGGCAGTATTCCTTGCTAAGACTAGCTAGTTTCGACCCATACAGAGTAGTCGTGGCGTGTTCGGGGTTCGGGTTCGGTGTTACACCGTCCAATATATAAATGGTGACATCTTGCGGCTTTAGATGTAGCACTAAACTATTAGACAGAGCAAGATACATGATTCTATCTATCGCGGTGCTGACAATGTCTTTCTTGACGCATACGCTAGTTGCTTGTGAGAGTGAGAGGTGAAATCAGACTAGATTCCTATTTAGGCAATAATCCGAACCCGACGATATGGGAGATCCGAATACTGTTGCCTGCACAGTACCATAAACCCTAACCCACCACATGATGTGAGAGTCCTAGGCCTTGAAAAGAGGAAAACAGCTAGACCGCCGACTCCGTCTCAACGGTACGATTTTACCGTCCTAATTCTTGAAAACCACGAAATAAAAACTCCAGTCATGTCGATTTCAAAAATGCCAAACACACCAACTTTCCATCTAAGAGACCTCATCGAGGGGCCCGAAGATGGAAAATTCATGATTACGGCCTTCGATGCCTCGCTTCCCCAGCTCGCGTCCATTGGGAGCGGGGGGCAATGGGGGTCAAAGCCGTTTTCAGAAAGACCAACGACAAAAGACCGGATCAAGATCTTCGAACAAGCTCTGCGGTATCAATTGACCGGAGAAGGCGATCCGATCCGGCTCTTCATAATCGAAGCCGAGATTTCTTCCTCTGCTGTGGATGAGCTGCCTGCTTCCGTATACATCCGAACAGACGATACTGGGAAGAGGTTCCTGGCCGTCGGGTCTATGATGCTGTCAGAAGGGATATATCCCCACTACGTAGGCAATCATTTCGACAGGGACGCAATCAGGAAAGAGCTAGACGGAACTCGAGACTATATCTACCTCGAGGCCCTCATCACGGACTTCCGAACCGGGCCGTGGCGCAAAGGTGCCGGGGCTGCGTTGATAGAGCACGCTCGGCAATACTGCCGTGAAAAGGGAAAACCAATCTTGTACGGAGATTGCTACTCTGGGAACAATCGAAAGCTTGTCAAGTAAGTACCTGTATATAAAAACAGACCTGATTTTTGTCGCTAAGGTATACTAGATATTATGAGACCCAGGGTTTCTTTGTCATAGATGACTTCGAGGCTCCAATCCCAGATGGGTCTGTATGGCCAGGAGCTTTGTTTCGTATGGATGTTCCTTTGGAATAAGGAGTCTCTTAGAATAGACGCGAATCTCAAGACTATCTCCACGAACTGCTTCATTCTGCTCTCAATCCAAAAGAGATACCCTAGTACTTTAGGGCTGTTGCTATTGAAGTCGTGTTTCAATTAGCGTGTTACAAAGGAACAAGAGAAAACAGTGTTGGTTTCTTTGAAATTAATCGAAGATACCTTGTAGCACGAGGACAACTAGTCATTGTAATCATTCCCCCGCAATAGTGCGAATATAGATGCGAGAGAAAGATTTACATCCTGTTGCTACCTAGGATCCTTGATACACATAGAGCAACTTTTCCCATCGTTTAGATTGCTACCCTGTTGATAGTGCACGAGTGATGGTTCAGGTTCGAACTCATCGATAGAACGGTGGACCAAAGAGCTAGTCAAGGTCGTGGGTGATATCGATGGTATGGTGTCGGATGCCAAGATAATGGATACGGGTCTAACTAAACAGTAGTGTCTTGAAACCAAAGAAAAAAAAAATCGTATTCTTCAATGGATCCCTAAGGAGCCGTACTTGCAATATCAAAATTAAAGGAGCCACCATAAGGCTTCTCCATTCCACCTTTAAGTGATGGAAAGAGAGCTCATCTCCAATACTCCGGTTTCATGGCATTCCTGGTTTAACCAAGAGCAAGCTGACATATGCAAACTTCCAATAATGCTCCAGAGTAGACTGGTTACTAGGTATCTTGTATATTGACCTTATAGTAGCATATCACATAACAATCTGCAAGTTGTAAAACCGGTACCAAGCCACGGAATATCCTAGACGTCAATGTCTGCCAACAAATCAGTCAACCGGGATCTCTCCCCCGTCAGTTGGGTCGCGAATGGATTTGTCGCCCATTTCGTGGAGCCAGTCCTCCACCTTAGGCTTGTAGTAGTCCCACTCGCTTTCAATCATCGAGACTTCAGTCTGGAAGTATGTCATGTCAATCTTGACTATTTCCATGGAGGACTTGTTAGTCGTGACATTGACTACATCGGCAGTTATTTGAAAGGTAACAAATCGAAGAGCTGTTAAAAATCGTTAGTTGCATCACAATACGGTATTCAGGGACTGGGCCGCTCATATGAGCTTTGACATCTTGTGCCTGTGAATCCCACTGGCACACGTTGAAAAGCGACCAGAGGATGTGGTTCTCCGAGTAGTGCCCGGTTTGGTGGACCATGTCAGTGATGGACGTAAGGACTTTCTCGAGTGCCTGCGTCATGCTTTTGACGCCAACTATGCCTTCCAGGATAGCTCGTATCAGCGTCAAGTGGAACTCGGATTTCTCGACCTCAAAGCTCTTGTTCACACTCTCCTCTGAGGAAGTCGCGAACCTGGGAGTACATAGGCTTAGTGTTTCGATTCTTGATCGAATATCAGCAGTGCAAATATTGGTAACTTACCATCCCATAGACGATAAATCCAAGATGGTTTTATAAACCTTGATCCTGTAGTCACTACGCTTCATCTGAGACTCATTCGACATGTCATCCGGTAAGTTTCCGTTGTTGATCTGCTCCCTTGTATTTATGCCCCCCCAGAGGTCCAGATATTTCTGCGATAGAAGCAGGACGTTCTGGAGGTACTTGACTCGATCTTCGTGGCCTGGTGGAATTTCGTCCGTCTTCGCATTAACATATTCGCTCCCGGTGAGGTCGTCCTTTCCCATGTCCCACTCGGAGGGAGGCTCTGCGGATCCTCTCCCGTCTCCTGGTGGTGGAGGGACCCTGACAGGGATGTCCTTCACAAACTGGTAGAAGGAATCGAGCATGTTGTTTGAAAGAGCCATAGCGATATGTGTTGTGAAGACGAACTGGTAATAGGGGATCGCTGGGAGAGGGTTTGTTCAGAGGCAAGTGACAATTTGTGAGACTGAAGAGTGTTGACTCGAGGCGGTTAAGAAGGTGGTAAATACGCACCAGAGGGCTCCTTTTATAATTTGGAGTTGTTTAGAGGCAACCGCTCACTGAGACTAAATGTCATGAACAACCAACGCTTCCCCACTGGAAGAATAATGCTCCCGAGAAATAGGAGGTCATAATCATCATCACGAAAATGCATCGTAATTTTAGAAGATGTATATTAGAAGGTCTGCATTAGACATTAGAATGTCTGTATTAGAAGGTCTATACGAAGGACATTTGCGAGGGCTGTTTATATGGCAAACACCAGAGCCTTCGCAATAGCCTCAGAAAATAGGTTGAAAGTAGCCAGCAAAAACTATATGTACCCCTGCTAGCAAGGATAAAAACCCCCATGCTAAAATAGGTGTAGCTTGGTTACCCTTGCTAGCGCAGGTACTTGACTAGGTCGATTTTACTAGGCCCTAACTATACGTATATCTCGCCCTTTTACTTGTAATAGCCATAAGAGAGTTCCGTGAACACGCATGTCTTGCCTTTTAAACTATAAAAAAAAGCGCTATACCAGAACGAGTTTAATCGGAATAATCGAGATGTTCAGATAACAACGTCATAAACACATATGTACTTAGTTGCTGTTCAGTAAAGTGTTCCTTGTCAAGTATCTATGCCCCACAGTCAATCCCACTATGCCTAACTTGGTATAGCTTGTTCCTTTTTCTAATGCAAAAGTACCCCCGAATTTTATATGGAAAAAGTCACCCTATACACTATGTATCGTCACACACTTAGCCGTAGAGGTCTCTGAACCAGTCCGCACGGGTAGTCGGAATACCTGACTAGGCATACTTTATACCACTACAGGCCAGTATTATCTTTTCACGCATCATGTCACGAAAGAGAGCTTCGTCTCTGAATAATGGTAGCCTTCCGGACGATGACTCCATACCGTCGAGAATGAAAAGAAACACCTATCGGGGCAAGGTCATTGCTACTTTGCGGGGACAAGGCGAGTCGCCATGGTAAGTCATTAGTATTATTTTCCGAGTTTCAAAGTCTGTCGCGGCATTTAGTTAAAATCAATGACATTCCAGGTTGATAAAGGATTCAAGCCCACTCCCAAAGGAGTTCCATGAGGACATTGAAAAAGACAAGGTCAATGCCAAGGTCCGTGAACTTCTTCGAAAGTTCTATTCGATGTCCGGAGTCTTGAGGAACAATTGGGTTATTAACATCATCGCCGATGTTATTGCGTCAAACCGAGATGTATCTCCCCGCCATGTCTTGTCCGATGTTGAAATTCCACACGACAGCACAGCGCAAGATGCTTATCCAGGTTTGTTGGCTAGAGTGTCTTCGTTCAGTTCGAGCGTATTGCTAACTAGATAAAAGGTACTAGACAGTGCAATTTCACAGTCACTCAGGAAGAACTTGAGGCAAGCGATTATGTACATCTTGACGTTGAGTGGATGGACTCTAGGCTCAAGTTGGACGCGGGGGCATGGAGAGAGTATAGTGGAGATCAGGAAACGCAGGAGCGTATCAAAGCAGGTCAAAAAATCCTTCGGGAAATGAGGCTGAATATAAATGACCAAGTTGTGATGGAAGGCAAGATTTGAGCTTGAGCCTGAGATTTATCCCCTTGAATTAAGGCTGAATTTATGAATATTGAAGCAAGTCTGCCATAATAAACTTGTTATATTTCAAACGAGTCGTGGTAGCCCTTTTTCTCTTCCCCCTTCTTTCTGCATTTGTGTATGGAGTGTTAAATCCTACTTCGGCCGGTGACTTGACATTCGGCCAGATTGTCCCTGTCACCTTGCTTGCAGCTCAAGTATTGGTATCGGAATCGTGGTAAATATAGACTCCGTTCACTATCTATCCTCTGTGAGCTGTTAGGGACTAATATAATCACAGTATGTCGCTAATTTGTGAATGACCGTAATTTTTCACAATACAACATGTTTGGCATGGCCTTCAGCTTATATATATATGAGACTTAGTTGAGTGAGGGCGCATGTAAAGCAAACGGCGCAGAAACGGTGTAAGCCGTTTATTCGAGATACGAATTGGGAAAGATAGATTTCTCAGCAAGGCATTACCAAGCAAGGTGAATAGACCGAGACCTACCTACACCACACGGCAATCCTACTTACACATCTAAGACCTTTTATAACAATACACAAGCCATCCAGGTGGACTCCTTTACCACGTCGAATGCGTCACAGCTGCGGTTATGGTAGTAAATATGACTGATGCGTAGACCGATGACGGACGGCTAGTTTACGGTGCAGGCAAGCTTTGCATCCTGAAGCGACGACAGAGCTACTACATACTCAAGAGTATGGTATGTAAACAACTACTAACGTACTGGTCCTGGTCTAATATCCTGCTCATTAGCCCCTGCGGTCGAATCCGTTGGCTAGCGATACTCTCGGCAGTATCTAGGCGAATTCGAACAACCATCGCCCTGGCGTGGCCAACCTAGTGCAGATATAGATGAGGCATGGAACAAGATCACTAGAAGTGCGTCTCGTATATTAAATGTTTTTCTTTAGCCATTATTCTAACTATAAATTGCAGCGGGTGCGATATACGTAAAGACCTAGAGGGGCTTGGGAAGTTACATAATAGTAGCATCATGCTTCCTATTGAGTCCGGGGGCGGATATATGGCTGGGAGTAGTATTCCGAATTGGTCGTTCTTCTCTTAATCTGCCTTTTGTATTATTATTAAAGCTTATCCCCTTAATAACTTTGTCGAAAATCTAATCGTAGGATTTTCTAATACCGATAATGACTAACCCCGAATAATACAGTCTCTAGAAGCCGCACATCAAATGCATTGCCCCGTGAGTTTTCAAGTGCCGAACTGACCGAGCCGGTATTGTTCTAAGGCCGATTTGGTTCTAGGATATGCTCCGAAAATTCTCGTTCCGGGACTACTACACCGATAAGGCAGCTATTTTCTCGGATCCGTTTAAATTGCGCACTCATATGGGTAAGATTACGTGATAACTGTCATACCCACAACCAATAATCCCTCTGACGATAGTCGTAGACCACTGCATCGAGATGTTACGCCAGGTTATAATGTGCTCGGCTGACCTCCATATTATAACCTATGACTGGATTGATCACGTTGATTACCCCTAGCCCGACTTTAGTATCAATCGCCAGTGCCGAAATTGGGACCATATGATAGATTGGATTCAATAACGAAAAGCGTTGACAAGCGCTCCCGACGGGATACTAACTCGACCAGGTGGCGCCGCCACGAGGTCCGTTGAACCTGTGGAGTATATCTACTTAGGTTCTCCCTAGCCATATGCCAAGATTATCCATCCCATAAAAATGAGGGTACTATGGAAAATTTCGATACTGCAGTTAACGCCAACTGGTTAGTATCACCGTATAACTGAGGGGTTTCGGTCCGGCCAAGGCTCTCTAAGACTAAGTGCCGGATGGATCGGGTCGCTACACTATACCATTGTTGAATATGAACAAGAGAATTTTTATTGGTTCTACACATTTTCAATTGCACACTCCATTGCCGAAATTGACATCATTCACGCAAAATTTAGTGGTTTGTTATTCGAGATATGATCAGATCTACCCACTACCATAGCCAGATGTCGTCGTTATCTTTCTGAAGGTTCCCCCTCTTCTAGACCTAGTCCTTCTTCCACAGCCAGATATCATCGTTATCCTTCTCTAGTTGGCCCTTCTTCCACAACCAGATATCGTCATTGTCCTTCTCTAGGTCGCCCTTCTTTTGGAGGTCGGCTTTCTTCCATAGCCAGATGTCATCGTTATCCTTCTCTAGCTGACCCTTCTTCCATAGCCAAATGTCGTCATTATCTTTCTGTAGATCTGAGCGCTCTGGAAAAAATTAGTCTCAGAGCCGGAGATCAATACTCGTACAACTTACTGTCATCTCCAACTGGGAAGGCAGAGGCAAAGGCGAATGCCAAAGGGGCAACAATGGTAAGCCGCTTGAAATGCATATTGACAGTTAACCGGATATTGATATCGGGGTTAATTGCAAGATATCTAGGGTCATAGGTTTGGGTGATAAGAGCGAGTATGTCGATGGAGAGGTCTCGCTGGGGTTTCAATGCCCTTTAAGCATCCGCTTCCTTTTCGCCCCGCCTTCGGAAACGCGAGATGTGGTCAGGAAGTGGAATCTTCGCGACATAGTTAAGAGCGATTTAGTCCTCGTATTAGTCTTGTAGGAATCGTCGATGAATCGACAGATAATGATGTTCCCCGCATTCTGTATCCAATACGAAGAGGAGGAAAAAGAATCATTATCGGTGAGGATCGTGTCAGGATCATATCTGTGGATAACCCTCACACGACGATTTATTGCTTTAGGAAGGTGATCTATTTAGCGCTAACACGATACTTGAGGCTCACCCTTGCCACCATTGACCGCTCTGTAAATTTGGATATTAGATGTTCTTCATGCACGCCATGACATACGCCTTACCTCAGCGCCATTCCACCAACCCCTCTGTTCCTACTCGGTTACAGTCGTTCTGATATTCCTCTTATTACCTAGTGAAAACCCAAGTGCACTTGCTCGCTCACTTTTTGCCTTGTTCTAAGTTGCCCAGCCTTCTTCTTTATACTGAGTTCATAACTGGCAAAATGGGTGTCATCAAAATGGAATCAGATCCGGTATACTCGCGTATATCAGACGACCAGTCTGCGACTGAGTCAGACGATCTCTTGTATGAAGGCTTTAAGCCATCACATACAAAGAGGTCTCGCTGGTCGCGATGGTTTATCTTGGCTGGTGTTCTGGCCTTCGTGGCATACTCCGCGGTACTCGTCACAATCCCTTACTTGTGGTTCAAAAAGGAAAGGGTACACGGCGCCAATGTCATTGACAGTAAGAGTCTTCTTATCCTTATGACCTCATGCCAAAATACTTACTCCCTTCCAGCCCCGATAAGGAAACACATTAAGTATGAGCCTACATACTTTGGTCACACAGAAACTTCGAAAGACTACAAGCTTGTTGGGAAGCCAAGCGATGAGCTCGATAAGAATTGGAGCTCCATTATGCAGTATTTCTATGTCGAAGTTCCGAAAGAGTATATCCAGTCTCTCGACCGAGAGAGAGACAGCATCCGGCTACCTAATGGGAACTACTTGGCCAACTACGCTTTCATTCATCAGTTGCACTGCTTGGTGAGATGTCCAGCCCGTCTTAAGCCCCTGGTAATCTAACACGACCCAAAGAAACGCCTTCATCAATCCTACTTTCCAGAGCATTACTGGCCGGATATGACTGAAGAGGAAAAAGAATTGCAACTCGAGCACAGTCGTAAGTCGGCTCTCTATATACACTCGCCTCTCTAACACACTAACCCCTTTTCAGTGCATTGCCTACAGATGCTTGTGGAAGTGGTCATGTGCAAGGCCGACGAGACACCTCTAACTATGATCTGGTTTGAAGAGAGTATCTTGCCCGGTGGAAATAGGACAATTGCTCACGAGTGCAAGAATTGGGATACGCTAATCGAAGGAATGGAAGAAGTGAAAGTCGACCCTTTTACTCCGGGCCTTCTAGTTCATCCCAAGTACGGCCCTGTCGTACCCGATGGCAGAAACACAAAGCTGGACAACAGAATAGGATACGTCAAGAATGCCACACCCCTGGACCGGACGAAGTGGCCTTGAAGTCGTATATTTCCAACTCAGAATGAGGAAATGTCATCACCTTAAGGCTGCCGCAGGAACAGGTGATACATTCGGGTGGTCCCACGTTCTATTAAACAATCAACGATTATATTTGACTGAAGTCATCAACCATTGTGACACGGTGCAGTCTTTGCTCCCAACACAGTGCCCAAGGCAGGACCGCATGACAACTAAGACACGATACAAGGTAGCATAGCTCAGAGGTGGCGCGATATAGGAATCACTTTATGTTTATGTCCTACAATCAAGTTACCTGAATAGAATAGTAAAAATCAACAATTCTAGAGTACGGTGTCACTCCACCTCCCCTCTTGTCAAGACTGCCAGTATGGGGTTGAATACGACACTTGTTGATGCACGAGGCCTCCGGAATACTCTCGTAGTTATGTTACTGTTATATACAAGGGCTCTCTTTTTCCCATAGGAATCGTGGCAGCTGATTGTGACACCTCTTCACCCAGATGCTCGGAATAACCACTCTCTGCCCATTACAAAGCCTCTTTTATAGAAAGACGCGATTACTGTCTCCTTTCCCAGTACTCTAGCTGCTACGAATCTATTCAAGTTCTAATCCCTAAACACTCTCAGTTTACCTTCTCGACATTCTAGCTTCCCAGCTCAAGCTGCCATGCTTTACCATTATACGACGTTTTCTTTCTCCTGAGAACGCCGTGCCTCGTCATCTAGGCCTTTCTTCGGACCCTTGACAGATTTCCACTCCATGCATAATGCAACCAGAAGCACCAAAAGAGCGACAGCCACGCAGGTCCAGAAAGTCCTCGTGATCGCCCAGTTATAAGCACTAAGTACTCTATCTTTTTGCGACGGCGGTATAATTCTTAGAAGGCCCGTCGCTCCGTGAGAGATAATATCGTCGACGTCTACACCGGGGATATCGGACAACCCATCTCGGAGGAGATTCGTGAAAATATTCTGCGAGATGGAGATTATCAGCGCGGCACCGATGCTAATCGCGAACGAGATGGCCGATAACCCGACGGGGATGTCCTCCGCCGGAAGCGCAGTCTGAATAGCTGTCCAAGGTTGAGAAATTGCGAATCCGATGCCGATTCCAAATAAAACTTGAAATCCAATCCAGGAAGGGGTTCCTGTAGTGGGTGTGAAAGTCGTCAGGAACCCGAATCCGATGGCCATCATGACTGACCCAAGCACCATAAGCGGTGTGTAGTATCCAAAGAATGACACAATGAAGCCAGAAGAAATAGCGGCAATAGAAAGGCCGATGATAGATGGGAGAAGCATGGCCCCAGATTCAGCTACCGAGGCCCCTTTAATGGCTTGGAACCAGATAGGCAATTTTGAAAGACGCGTGTTAATAATCGCGACCGCTTACCGTCTATAAGGGGACAATTTGGGTTGACTTACAAAGTAGTCAACGACATTGAAAGCCGCAGACGTACAGAACGCGTATAAAATACATATTCCCGCTGTTCTATTGAGTAAGACCGAGCTAGGAATGGTAGCACGATCTTTCCGTAACACCTCCCATGTGACGAAGACGCCAAAGGTTACGACGGCGACGACCAAGAGGGCAATGATTCTGCCACTGCCCCAACTGTATGTAGTGCCATCCCACTCGACAGCCAGCAAGAGGGAAACAATGCTTCCCGTGAATATGAAAAGAGCAAATATGTTGAGCCGCTTGAGTTTAGAGATAATAGAACGTTCGGGGTTCTTCTGGTTCTTCGAATTCTTGAAAATCACAACAAGGATGGCGATTGTTACTCCTCCTACGGGTAGATTAAGCCAGAAGCTGAGTGACCACCAAGCACATTAGATGATGAGCGCCCTTTTAGGTGGAATGAGAGTTATCTACTCACTTCCATCGCCACGTAACATATGTCGTTAGAGCACCACCAATCACAGGCGCTACGATCATGGCAATGCATTTAAGGCCTCTAATCATGCTATTGCATATAGGTCTCCAACGAGGCGGTACGAAATGGGTTATTGCACTACACAGCTTGTGAGTCAGCGTAGAAAATACTCCACTGATCAAAGGGGCTCAAAATACACTTACACGAAAACGCCGATCAGAATCCCAGCAGAGCCAGAACCAGCGATGGCCCTCCCGACGATAAAGGCCGGAGAATTATTCGCCGAAGCAGACACGACTGATCCGATTTCAAGGATGATTGCGGCCGTGATCAGAACCCATTTCACTCGCCACTGCTCGTATATCTTGCTGAAAAGAAACTGGCTTGAACAGGTCGAGAGCCGGTCTATTTGAAGTCAAAGTCAATTGAGGATATAAAGACAATAGCCTAGTGATCTCGGTAGCTCTAGCTAACTTATATGCTGAACCATACCAACCGAAATCACTTAATGAATGGAATTCGTTTGTAATGGTGGGGGTCGCCGTGCTCACGATGGTGTTGTCCTAGGGAATGAGCAAGCATTAGTAAATGGTTTTTTCTCCTCTACTCTTTAAATTATTTTTTATTTTTTAAAAAGGGAAAAGAAAAGAATAGTAGCCGAGATCACTTGCGAGACCTAAAATAAAAATGGCGAGTGCCATTGCAGCGAAAACGGGTACTAGTTCCCACGGTCGGAGGTAGTCTGGGTCGTCATCTGTATTCTCTTGTGGTGTTGTTGAGTCGGTCGCAATGTTCGTAGCTGTCAATCCAGTCACCTTTTCAGGGCTTCCTGCGAAGCACGGGTCGCTCTCATCACCTATATCGACTATCGTGGATGCGCCCATTATTCTCAGGAAATAATTTTTGGTAGAATACTTCAGATGAGATAAAGAATTAATAGATTTGCCGATACAACGACAGTGTAAGTGATGCCAGTAAGTATTGGAGCAGTAAAAAAACAGGCATTTAGAGCTGCAGTGTGCTAAAGCGCGCTGCCCAAGCCCCTGTACTCTTAGCCACTAACACCCCCAACCACTTATACAAGCACCCGAGTTCTCACGATATTTGTTGTCCCAAAGTAGTAATTTCCATTTACAGTATTGAGAGAGGCAAAATTCAGTTACACAGAGCCGACCGTATTTTTTTCTATTTTCATCACCAACTTCTGCTCACAACGAATTCACAGTATGAACGAGTAAAACTAGAAGACTCCCTAGGTAGGTAATTGTGACAGATGAAGCGTTATCTATTGTCCACATTAAATAGACCACCCCTATGCAGCAAATGGAGCTAAAGCAGTCGGTTACAGTTGATGCAGCCAACACAACTAATATAGCCAATAAGGTGTCAAAACAAAGTGTAACACAGCCCAAGCAAGAGCTTATGTAGAAACTTCACAAAAGGGGCGATTCATTAAGCGAACCGAAAAAAAAAAAAAAAAGAAAAACAGCGTCAGGCACGAACACTGACATAAATCTTCGACGAAACGCTCAGATGCGCGAGTATGGCATTTCATGCCGTCGCCAATTATTGCTACTACGATATCCGCCTGCCTCTGCATGGGTCTTACCATCCGCCTTCTCAATTGTTCAATAAGCTTCCCATCCATTTCGCTACATGATACCACCGCTAACCCGCACGCAACTTAGACGCCCAGCCCCTAACACTAGCTCGTGGACATGTGCCCGACCCGAGGCATGTCTTGAGTTAAGACACATAGGAACCTTTTGCCCAATTGACTGTGTCAGTTCTTTTGTCTAGTACCCCAAGACGCTAGGAGCATGTAGAGTCTAGAGCTTTCGTATCATTGTAGAAGTACTTAGGGAAATATTGAGCTTCTCATGGTGGTATTGAGTGATCCGAATTATCAAAAGCCATTCAGAACCCAATTTTTAGCTATTCGATCTAGTTCACATGATTAATCCAGACAGGCTCCCTTCAGCCCCAAGAATCAGAAATTGCGGATTGCACCTTCTATTACAGAATCAGCTGACCACCTTTAGCCCTTCATTGTGGAAAACCTTCTGGCAGTGCTTCGCGGTGGCGGGGTCTCTAAAGGTGCAGCCCAGGGGCTGGTGGCCAGTATGGATAGTATCACCCTAGTCATATTCAATAGTAGTGATTCCTCATTAGTCAACGCCGTTACGAAATGGCTTTCGTACGTGTTGACGCAGCCACGTGTCGTATGGGAAAGACTTGGGAAGTTAGAGACTCATCAAACCGACTAATAGAAGATTATGTAGCGCGAGAACATGTCATAGCCCGTGTCAGAGCTCATCAAACGAAAGAGAAGGATGGATAGTTGAGATAAAGATTTAGGGTAGGGAGCTACTGCCTTCTTAGTTAAAACTTGCACAGCTAAGAACAGTCTTAGTCTCTAATGTTATCTCCTCGTTAGGTCGGCCGTTTTCATAAACAACCTCAAAGCCGCGAGGAGCTTCGCCTTGGAGGAGAATATGAAAATGGTACGGTGAAGACACACAGAGATGGGCGAGGAAGTAGTTGAATCAGTAGCCCGATAGTCTTATTACAGAAATCTATACTCGTCAAGTACCGTCGCAATCGATTGAGCTTCCTAGAATACACAGTTTCTAGTACGAGGCCAGACATTATCTATACTTTCAAGAAATTTTGGGGCTAACGCAAGCTTGGGCTAATTTCATCTGATTATTGTGCACTATATTTGACGATAAGTTACCTAATCAGAGATATAGGCTTTATGTTACACATTCTAGAACACAGGTGTGTTCTGAATATTAGCGGAGATCGCTCAGTTCAGTCAGCTCTAGACCTTCTACGCAAGGATGAGTGTTCGCCATACCCAGATCCAGGTTCCTAATAAAGAAACTCTCTATAGAGGTTGGGTACCAGGGCAGCTGTCAGGGAATAATGTAGCAGCAGAGTAGAAGCTACCCACCTAGGTGGGACTAGTGTATTATTCGGGAATATAAGGAGAAGAGCCCTCCCAGCTCTTAGAGAGGGGGCTCAGGAATTAATAATATTAAGACCTTACCCTATACTTCTACCTAGCAGTGACCTACCTGTGATCTACCTTCACTCCGGAGACGAAAACTCTCTGACAGCAGCATCACATCATTAACCACATTTTGACGACATTGTAATGTCAAAGTTGGAAAGGCCTCAGTATCGTGCAATTGATTATCTAATTTCATCATAGCTTAATACGTCGAGCTGGAATCGAGCTTCGATGCTTGAAAATCATGAATTGAAAACATAATATATA
Organism: Xylaria digitata; assembly: GCA_022495195.1. Taxonomy (NCBI): domain Eukaryota; kingdom Fungi; phylum Ascomycota; class Sordariomycetes; order Xylariales; family Xylariaceae; genus Xylaria; species Xylaria digitata. The sequence goes on from MU377042.1 coordinate 54,517, forward strand.
GAGAAACAAAACGAGACACATCTTCTGAAGTAATTTTGTCTTGCTTAGGAGGTTACAGGCTTTCCTACGGTTACTCGGCTTTCGAGTTTCCATCGAGTGCCGCGACCTCTTTGTTTTAAGCATTAGTAGACCAACAGAAGAATTCCAGTGACCGCCATACCACTCCCATATACTTAGTGATTAACTTTCTATTCTCTCAGTATATCTCGTTATCATCTGTTACCTCGAGCAGTCGGGTGCGTTCACCTAAGCAGAGTCTTAGGGTCAATATTAATTCTTAAAACAGCCAAACCCCCTTCATTCTTTACATATTAGGTACCGCAATATAGTACAGTCACCTGGAGACAACCGTATTTCTACCCCTAAATGCTCTATCAGTCCAGGTAGCCAATCAAGCGGCATCACGCTCTAGGCTATGCTTCAAGCGTATAGTTATCACAGTTCGCACCGATAGTAGTTCCCATGTCGGCTTATTTACACAATGGCGGAGCTCTATCTAGACTAGTAGAGATTTATTTGCTAGCTTATGTAGCAGAGGCTGCGGCCCAAGTGGTATTGCCCCTAGCGTCCGGGGTTGTACTTCATATAAAGTTTCTATATAGGCTTTTCATCCGTAGCATAGAGGTATGTTCCATGTGGAGCGTTGACGCAATAGCGGATTAGGACATGATAGAATAAATGGGACAAAGCCAGGGAGACACGTGTTGGGGGTTCTCCATTGTACGCCATCTGTCGTAATATATCACGATATGTCGTGCGAGGTGCATATGAAATACTAATAGACACGCCAAGGAGGGGCGGAGATGTGGGGAGGTAGTGTAGCTAAGGCACAATGAAGAGAAAGAGAAAGGTTACTCTCTATCCCAGGGATAACTGTCTCTCGCTTCTAATGGTTACAGCAACCAAATAACCAACTGGAGACCCAAAAAGAAGAGTAAGAGAAAAGGAGAATCCGAAATCTAACGGGCGACGCGAATGATTTATAATTCACACCCTCTTACGCCAAGGACAGCGGCGGAACAAGACAAGAAGGGAAACAGACACCTTGATGGTCACCCGTCCCAATGCATCCGGAAATGAGTACCTTGATGGTTCTTCCCACCCGAACTTTCGCCAATCATCGTCAATCGGTTATGCCATCACGGCCCCTGCCGTATTACACCTCCTTATTATCGCCTCCTACGTTTCTCATTTCCACGGGTTGGGATGGGACGGGACCCCATCCAATCTAGGTAAAGACTAAATGTCGTGATCCAGACGAGGCGAACGCAACACCGCCCTCCCCACGTGCCCATACCATGCACATGCGCTTAACTGCCTATCTAACCTTACCCTCCCGTCATGTCTATTTTATGGGGTATGGAGGGGTGTTGCTTTCTTAGGTAAAGATAGAGCCGCAACTTCAACGACATCTCATGATTGTTCCGTTGTGGTTTAAGTATCATTTGGTTCGACATATATTCCTCTTTTCTTTCCCTTTATCATATTGTCCTCTACTTTATTTCATTTATTTACGTTATTGTGGAAATGCTTGCACTTCATTGAATTAGATTCGCAACATCAATCTAACCAGAATTTTGATCATATTCTCATTCAGTTCTTCCATGAGCGTTGTCTCCGCATCCTATCCCAACTCCCCGGCGACGTACTCAAACTAACTAACCAGCTAGTGTTGCGACGCACGCGACAATCATTAATTCCATTTCTATCGCGACTACAAGAAGATCACAGAGAGATGCATAGACAACGAGCGCAGTATTGTTGGGGTTGGATGAGTTTACATTGAACTATCTACCACCGATGATTCGAAACGCGAAAGTCTATTGCCCTGTCCTGTTTCGTTTATTTTTACTTTTTTTGGTTTCATTCATATCATCATGTCATTCCCGCCTAAGGCCCAAGCCGATGATCGGTAAGAGGCTTAGTGAGCGGGCATCTTGTCGAAAGCGTTCTCCAACTTCTCAGTCATGAAGGGCAGCTTGCTGACACACCAGATCTCGGTAGTCTGTTTTCGCACGATTAGCAAAAATGAATCCTCACAGCCGGCTGCAAGTTGGGTCTACTTACGGGCTTAAGGGCCTTCTTGTCCTCAACAGAGAGGGTACCGGCCTTCAGGGCGATGATTGGGGGAGCAGCCTCAGGGTCGTGGTAGATGGGAGAGCCGCACTCGCCGCAGAAGACACGGTGAACGGCCTTGCCAGAGGAGCCGACACCAGCCCAGCTCTTGGTGGGACCGGAGATGGTCAGCTTGTCCTTAGGGACGACAGCGACGAGAGCTAGAGTAGCTTTATTAGTCGAGATGCGCCTTATACACGAGTATAACGACTACGGGTGAAGCTTCTACATACAGTAGGTAGAACCGGTCTGGCGCTGGCAGTCGTCGCAGTGGTCGTAGGCGACGTTGAAGGGAGGCGAGTCAACAGTGTACTTGACTTGGCCGCAAAGGCAGTGACCGGAGAGACCCATTTTGTGTGATGTGAGAGAATATAATTGAGGAAGGGGTATATGAAGTTGCTCGTGCTTGAATGGTATGGGAGAATAGAACCAACAACTCAGAGAGAGGGGTATCCCCTCATCTTAAATACTTGATTCAAGAGTTGAAAGGATTCATTCACGCATCCCGGTACCCAACCTAATGCATACTACTGTACATACTATGCGAGAGGAGTCCTATCAAATCATTTCTAGCAAGGAACTTTCCGAGTACGGCGGTAGTCGCATCCCCCTCCTACTCCCTCTGCCATTCGAAAGATACAATCGGGAGGAGGGGTCCGACCAGTACGACGGAAGCTGTCTGACATGCAGAGCAGTTCCCATTTAGAACCCATCGAGATGTCAGCACAGTAACTTAGCAAACGTGCGGTGTGCAGTCAGCATAGCCATTTGTATGTGCCAGCCGGGAATGGGCGTTTTACTGTAGCTCCAGGGATAGGTCCAAAGTCAATAAAGCAGCCAAGCTCTGTCTCTCGCAGCGCGGGGCTTCATGATTTTGATTCCATGGTGGGGTAGATCCTCTGTTTGTTATGCACGTTGTTACGTCAGTGTGAGGACGACAAGGGTCAAGCATGGACTAACAAGGCTAGTGTACAGTCAGTACTGTGTTAGAAGAGGACGCCAGACAATTTGTATTTCCTACACTACCTACCATCTACATAGTACACGGCACTCCACATGGAGGAGTCTGGTTTTGAATCCCCAATGCTAGCCTATTGGGGGTACTACTCTCTACCTACGTAGACTTCCATATTAGCAAATACTAGTTTGCTACCCGGCCAATTCGTCCTAGTAGACTGGATAATGATGTGTTCTATCCAGTCATAGACGCGTAGGCTGCCCCTCTCTCGTTCCAAAGCCAAGAGCAGGTACACTACCATCAGCATAAGTTGACGGCTTCTGATGAGCGATACTCAGCGCTTTCAAGGCAAGATTTCAAGAAACCGCTCAATATCGATATCCCTAGGTATTTCCTGATCCCTAGAACGGGGATTTGTCACCGTTTTATCCAATAGGCTCTCATCGCTTAGTGAGCCCCTCTATTGGACGTACCTATGCGTAGATATATAGGCAATCACGCAGCGCAAGTTCGGTCAAGGATTGGTCGACCCCTCGCAACAGAACAGATTTGGAATATGGCAATCATTCGGGAGCTAAAGGATGCTGTGCTTTAGTGCCATGCGCAGTAGTGTATGCTAGTCTAATCATGCGGGTCAATCGCAAAGCTCCGCGTAACAGTCGTAGGGCCAGTGGCGGCAGGGCTCTAGCCTGTGGGGGTTGACGGATCGCAAGACCCAGGTCAGCAGCCGCAGGCAAGGTACTAGATTACCTACATTCCAATTCAAGTACCTACTACATAATAACATGACATACGTAGTAGGTATTCGAATCAAATGTATAAAGAGCCCTCGCACACTCTTTCAGGATCCGATGTCGCGAGCTTTCTGCTCCAACGATTTAAAACCGGAACCCGCTACGCAATGCGACCAAAATCTCCGAAAAACCATCCAGTTACCACACACGAATGTTTGTACTAAGTATGCATCGTTTATAACCTCGAAGCAGAGTGCCTGCATTGGCTTCCGAGACAGGAGGGATGTAGGTATATGTAACCCCAGGTCCCGGGGTGGTATTCAAGTTCCCCGGGACGGAATCTCAAATAAAATAAAAAGCTCCGTGTGCAGCGCTTACAATGCACTGGGCTTAGGTCTCCAAGGTGAGGGACTCCACGTGTTTGAAATACCACTCAAATAAATGAAAGACACGCAATCTTGAAATTGGTCCTATAGTTCCTGACTCGCAAAGGACAGAGCGATTTGAGAAACAATCCCCGTCTCTTGATCAAAACTCAAAACCAATTTATCATAGTCCTATCCTGCGAGAGTCAGCGTTGGATAGCGGCCCGCCTCAAAATGGCATCGAAAGGTCTATAGATGAGACAACAATCGAACTCAACAATAGGCGAAGAAGCAGAACTCTGAGCTGAAGTATACCATATGTGGTTCGACTCGTGGTGAAGAGCCTCTACAACAAATGCCCGTACAGAAATTGAGACTCGTCTTTCTCATATAGCCGTGCGTCTTCACCATAGACGAGAGCTGAGAATCTCGAATGCGTCTGAACGTTGCGTAAAAGTCGTTCAATCATCTCAAGCAGTTTGCGCAATTTCTTTATAGCAGCTGAATATCCGTGTCTCATTTAGCTTTCCGTTACCAATTAAGGTAAATCCGGACGGATCTTTCATATTAATTCCCGTGAAGCATGATGAATCCGTTATCAAGCTTGCGCGTGGGCTAGCCAACGTCGTCGCCATCATACTTTATTCCCGCAGAAATCTCGAACTAGTGGCCTCGAAGGTTCGGCGTCAGGAACAAGGTAATTTTAGGTAGCTCGATGACACGATTCCATTCGATTGACAGAGAATTGCCTCAGAGGATCGTGAATGGAATGCGGGGAGAGGCCTAACCTGAAGAGTCGCCCCTCGGTTTTGGGCCCTCTCGGGCACGATTAACAGCGCTCGTTTATCAATCTCATTTAAGACGCCGTTCTAAACACATCTCAATGATGACCATTGATCGGAAATGTATTTTATATATCTTAAAGATGAAAATTTAAGTCCGTACTCTACCTGCAACCAATAGTCTCCTTCGAGACCTTGCGGCGAGACGACATGCAAATTCACCGTTCGACACAGTGACACAACCTCTTAACAGCCCAAGGAAAAGCAGCAAATCCAATCCGCCGCTACCAAGATTAACATTCAACACAATTTATAAGGGTTGGGAAATCCGGGCACTACATAAGAACATATACTATTATGACCACCTCTAAGAGATATAGCTTACACGAGATATCATCAGTAAAAGAAAAATATAGACCTTGAACCACCTCTATCATAGCTAACATGTGTAGAAAGAAGAGAATAAGTACCTGTTTCCTCCACTCCTTGTGATATTAAGCAAGTATCTTCTCTCAAGATTAGTAACAAATCTAGTTATTGTTGAATGACACTCTATCAGATCTGCTCGGGTCTATCTTAAACTTCTACCGTCACTTCCACCACTTATTAACTTTCTCTATCACAAACCAGATTTTCCATATTGTTAATAGAGATACCGATTGGAAGCTTCGCGCAACAACACATATAAATTATATACTGAAGTGAAACTATGTAAATGTGACCTAGGGGAATAAGGAAAAATAGCATATGTCGCGCGATCTCCCTCAGAAAGGAAGAAAAGTAAATAACGGGTGAACCCAACTTGCCACAACACATATCAGAAATAAGATCGGATTGTTATTTTTTTCCTTTTTTCCTACTTAATTATGTTACGATCGAATAATCCCCCTTGTTTTCTAGTGAATACATCATGGGGAAGTGTAGGAGTTAACCTATCCCTGCGTATATGGGCATCTACCCCTGAGTAGTCAGGTGTTACATTTCAATACCATTACCTCGACCTTCGCGGATGTACGAAAATGTATTGGTCTAGATACCTAGGCCGTATATTCTAGATAACAGAGGTTATAATAGTACGAATTCACCTCGGCCGGGACCAGAAAAGACACCGAAGATACTGAGTCAAAAGTACGAAAGAGCGCGGTATATCGTAGAGGTCCTAGGAGAAAGGGATCTAGCTAGGACTTTTATGACTTACTATCACTTCTTAGAACATAACGCCTAGAAACCTACGCCAATAGATTTTCATTCATCCGAATTCGGTTAAGGTGCCAAAGGTCCCCCAGTTATTCTAATAGTCTTTAGGAACGACACGAGAATTCTACGTCTGGATATTCACATTGCCTCCCAGCCGGTAACTATTCTGAAACCTGTCATTCTTTCCTCATTCATTTGTGTGTGTGTTGCAGGTATAGCAAGAGCGAGACTAATAACTGAATAGTTAGGTCCGAGAGCTCAAATGATTTCTATATTATACACTAAGACAGTGTGAGACAGTTGTGTAGAGGCAGTAGTTCTAGCTTGTAACATAATTGTAAATATTTGCATCTTAAAAATATGTACATCTCTTTCCATCAAACGGATTTCAGATCTTGTAAGGTTTGATTATGAGCCTCCTCTCTGTGGAATGAGAATTAAAAGACGATGTAGACTTGCGATAGTACTATAAAAATTTTATCAGTTCAAAAGCCGCAAAAGTTGAAGACTATTTTAAAATATTACATCATATAATTTCGAAGCAAATTGCGTAACAAGATTCTATCGTCTTACAACCCAGCCTAATAGTTAACTCTTGCTTACCTTCCCGACACACTACTCATCGCTGTTCAGACCTTACTAATATCACCCTCTTCCCTAGTAGCACTTTTGCAACCGCCCGTAGCGCACCCAGTGTCCCATTTTGGCGTGGTATCATCCTAGGTGGCTAGCTAAGAATAAAGGGGCTAGGGGCGAGTTGATAGTCAGGTTATATATTACAGGAACCAGGAACCTCCCCCCTTCTCTTCCTTCTACATTTCTTAGCACTTTAGCAAAGGCATACCTGAAAGGGCAGGGAGAGGGGGAAACACACTGCTCCAAAGAACAGCTAGTCCCGTTTATAGTACGATGTATTATTTAGATCGCTCCAGACTTCATCTTGCAAGGCAGGGTCATATTGGGTAAGTTCAGCCAGTTTTAGTGAATGAATATACAAATTTATGAATGTCAGAGCCCGGTAGTCTCAATACATGCCTATAGTTCACGGGATGTTTAATGCCTCTTTGCTCATTCGTCAAAACTTGTCTCTCTGAGAGCCTAGCAACATCGCGTACTTGAGATATTGAAAGCTGGTCAAAGTTATGCCTAACCTTAGATGGCCACTCCATGATACGAGGTAACCTATAGCATCAATAGAATGCCAAACCCAGAAATGGGACTCGACTCAAGCAATCAAAAGGAACTCTAATATTTTATTACATATAGAAATAGGGTTACCCATACACTTCTATACATAAAAGCCCGTAGCCACAATACTTTATTCATTATAATAAGTCAGTGAAAGTTTTCCTCGTAAATAGAAAACCGACCAACTAGATCATGTGAAGTGCGTTAGACCGGGGGGCTGTTTAAAGGACTCATGTAGCCACATATAGACTATTCCCAATACCCCTACTGGCCCCGGCCGTCCCCTCCTCACCCCACACGTACCATTTCGGCATTTCCAGCATTTCTTCGGAGGTAGTCCGGTATATGTCGTTCGGCAAGGCAATAGGACCGGCCGGCTGGGAAAAATCCCTGTCGGTGACCTATCATTACCCCGAACCAACCGAAGTCGACAACAGTACACACATATTAGAGAGGGGATTACTTTATTTAATAGTTTGGTGTCTATGCGGAATCATATTCCGCATCGTCATAGCCCAATCCAAATCCGTCACCCTCTGTGGGTAATTCTTCATCAGTACCGGGTTCTGACCGGGCTACACCTCAAGCTAACCAAGCCGTATATCCACAACACCGCGGGGAATGCAAAAACCGCGTCATCAACCTCGGACCGACACCTCTAATCGGGAAGAGTCGGTCACTAGAATCAGGTTATACAGTGGTGTAAATTCCATATCGGGACTTAACGAGCCATTTCTCGCGTGGTTGTCAATGGCGTACTCGGCAGTGACTCGGTCAATCTCCACATAGCTAGTCGAGATCGCCGGGGAGCTGAAATTGGGGATCTGGAGATGCGGGGAAGTGCATGCGGAGATGAACAAGCTTTAACGGATAGCTCTAACCGCGGGGGGCCGCGGACTACTTTTGCATATCGTGAGAGGCCTTATTTTGGACACTAGCCAAGGGGCTAGGCGTCGATGTCGCGGCTGTATATGAATATAAAAGGTTATTTCGAGCGTAGTGATAGACCCTATGTGTCTTAACAGGCAACTCCTAGCTATCACCATCGAGCATTTCATCGAAAATGCGAGTTCCTATAGCTAGTATTCCTCTCGTAGCTACAATTGCGAGCGCGCAGCAATTGTTCATCACGACGACTGGTTACACTGAGCGTCCTCAGTGTACACAGTCGCCCGCCTCGCCTTCATATCGTTTTGAACCGTTCTCATTCACCTTGAATACGACTGTCCGGTAAGAACTATTTTGCCATTCATGAGTAGTAAATATCTAATGGGATCTAGGTATGCAACCTCGGTGCCTAGCCCAACCTCAACTAAAACATATGCACCACCATATTCCGAGGCCGTCAAACACCTTTCAACAAACCCCGCGACCACAACATGGGGTAATTACCTGCCCGAACACACGGTAATTAACGCCACAGACACGGACGACCCCTATGGGCAGGCTGCATGGTCTTCCCTCTGGCAAAACATTAAGCTTGATAATTATACGACCACCGGGCTATATTCAACAACCGTTAGCCCCACGCCCATCCCCAGCAGTGAACTAGCTCTGCCTCCAAGGGACTACTTTGGACCAACGGATTGCTACAGCTTTCCTGATGACTTCATGTTTGGCGTTGCGGGGAGCGCCGCTCAAGTAGAAGGGGCGGTAGCCCTCGAAGGCCGAGGCCCTACCATCCTTGAAAAGCTTGCGAGCTTAACTCAGCCCAAAAATTACGTGACAGCCGAGAATTACTTCTTGTACAAGCAAGATATTCAACGCTTAGCCTCCATGGGAGTTAAGTACTACAGTTTTTCAATTCCGTGGACACGGATTCTGCCGTTCGCGCTGCCTGGAACCCCTGTAAACGAGGAGGGTATCAAGCACTACGACGATCTCATCAACACAATCCTCGACGCCGGGATGCAACCGATAGTAACTCTGATACATTTCGACTCCCCATGGGTTTTTGTATCTAGCGATAATGCTACAGCTACCCCTGATTTTGGAGCCAAGGACGGAGGCTATCAGAACGAGACCTTTGTCGATGCGTTCGTCAACTACGCCAAGATTGTCCTTACTCACTACGCTGATCGCGTGCCCGTCTGGGTAACATTCAACGAGCCCTTCCTCTATTCGTTCAATTTTGCTGGCGCTGATAATGTGGTGCACGCACACGCACAAGTGTATCACTTTTACCACGATGTACTAAAAGCGAAAGGGAAGATGGGCATCAAGTTCAATGACAATTTCGGGGTTCCTCGCGACCCTAGGAATCCCAGCGATGTTGACGCCGCCAACCGTTTTCAGGAGTTGTACCTGGGTCTCTTTGCTAACCCCATCTTCCTTGGGAAGCAATATCCGGATTCAGTCTTACAGACCCTGCCCGGCGCTAAGCCCCTTAGCAAAGCGGAACTGCGTTACATAGGCAACACATCCGACTTTTTCGGAATTGATCCCTACACAGCGACAGTGGTGTCCCAGCCAGCTGAGGGTATCGATGATTGCGCGGCTAATAGCACAGCAGACTTGTGGCCCATTTGCGTCGTTGAGGAGACAACGAATGTGTACGGCTGGAACATCGGGTATCGCTCCCAGAGCTACGTATATATAACGCCAACTCATCTGCGCCAGTACCTGAACTATCTTTGGAATACCTTCCGCCACCCCGTGCTCATAGGCGAGTTTGGATTCCCGGTATACGCCGAATCCGAGAAGGACCTTTCAGACCAGCTATTCGATACCCCGCGCAGCGTTTACTACCTTTCTTTCATGTCGGAAATTCTCAAGGCCATACATGAGGATGGGGTGCACGTTATAGGCGCTTTGGCTTGGTCATGGACTGATAATTGGGAATTTGGTGACTACGCCCAGCAGTTCGGGATACAAGTCCTGAACCACACGACGCAGCAGCGCTTTTTTAAGAAGAGCTTTTTCGACCTGGTCGACTTTGTAGGCGCTCGGTTATCGCCTTATTAATGAAAATAAAAACCCGGTGCCTTGACGAGGAATAAACGGAGCTATGAAGCTGATATTGATAGTGTTTAGGACAGATGTAGGAGTAATCTCGAATGGTAGCACATAATTGCTATTCAAGCTCGATATCCCTTAATCTAAAATACATTAATTAATGTCACAGAACACCATCGTTACCGTAGACTTCGTAATGAAAGATTCATGTAATAACTGGTCAGAAGCCTCAGACGACACGGAATAAGGCCGTCCATACGAGTTCCCGATAGCAGTGGAATAGATTCCGTTATTGAAAAAACCATCATAGTACCAACCCCGTCTTGACCCCTTCCCTCAGCCTAGCTAGCTGAGAGAGTCTCGCTTTTCTATACTATTGAATTTTCCGGATAGCGAGTGAGCTCTGTCTCTTTCCCCTGCAGCATATGTGCTATTGTCATTAGTATATTAACTGGTTTCTCCTTTCGTTCGGAAACCTAAGTTTTACGATCGCGGAGTATAGCTCAGGTTACTGGAAGAAATGTTTTCCGTCGTAGGGGTTATTGCTCAGATAGAAGTACCCGTATAGTATCGAAAGCCGGTTACCACGTGAGTTTAAGGCCCTTGCGTGACAGCATCGGTCGTAACTTGAACCCTTCATCACCACTTGTGAGTGAGTTCCCAGCAACTAGGTGCTATGACTGAAGTTAGACACCGATATCTCGTTTTTGAGAATGATAGGATGGCGAGAATCATGAAACCGCTAGATAGCGCCGAGCGTCGTGTCATACACCAGTACTGGCCCTAGGCATTTGTCACAAACTAGGGGCGGATTCTAAATGAGAATGAAGAATGGTAATGAGCATTACTGTTGACATAAAACGTACTTCATAATTTTCGGAAACTCTAAGAATTAATATTGTGACGGCTCGTGAACCCATTGTTGCACTATTGGATGGAGTGCAGTAATCCACCCTGCTTGTTGTTTGCACGTTTGCACTATCTGATGTGTTAAAGCACAACAATAGTTAGTCAAGCCACACTACACCAGCCTCATTTTGAATGTACGTATCCGACTACCCGGTCCTGCAGTGCAGTCTTTATCAAACCCTACCTAGTAGTATTTTCCTTAAAGTGATACTATTTCCTCGTTCCCCCCCCTACGGCTCCAATGGCATGACTCCGTCCTCAATTAACAAGTGAAATCTTTTATATCCGAGGGCGGCGTTTGGAGTTCAGAGTTTGTCATGTCTCCCACCCAATTGCCCCCCATCTTTTGCAGCAGCTGAGCCACAATTATCAGTCCCCGCCAACCGGGGCCGCCGATTGAGTCAGCGGGCACTGCTAGAAGATCCGCTTTCAGCCCACACCTACGCTATCCCGATTCCTTGACATTCCACGCCCAAATAAAGAGATAACAATTCATCTTTTGACCAAAGACAAAACCATCTTTTCCCTTCCCGGACATCAATCCAGCCAACACACGCTTCGGCACCCAACCACCCGACCATCACCCTCTCACCAGCGAATTTCACATAAAACAAAACTCACCCTTGCGACCAACACGAGCAGCACTCGATAAAAACTCCCTCCACATAACCCCGCCATATACACACCATCAAGATGTCTGACGAGTGGGATTCCGTCACCAAGATCGGAAGCAAGACACGTGGCAGCGGCGCCTCGGCGAGGGAGACGGTAGTGCGAGGAAACGCTGCTCTGAACGCCGCGAAGCGCAGCGGTGGTGCCATCGCAACAGAGAAGAAGTACTCCACAGGCAACCAGGTAGGTCGATTGCTTATTTTCTCTCGCCGCCACAGCCTCCTCACCCTCTAGTCATCTACAAACAACATATTTCATTCTACGACTCTCTACAAGATGGGCGGCCACCACGTATCCGCGCGTCTTCAGCTAGCCTTCACACTTCTAGTCTTTGTTTATTCCCGGTAGTTGATCACTCGCCACCTAATCAGAAAACAAAGCCCCTTTCCCATCTCCCAAATCACTCCCCAGCCTATATCCTCACGATGGCAAGCAAAAGCAGCGCTAACTTCTCCGTCCTATTAGGTCGGCAAGGGACCCGAGGGCCAGCACCTGACAAAAGTCGACCGCAGCGACGACATCATCAAGCCCAACACAATCGGCAAGGTGGTCGGCGACGCCATCAGCGCCGCGCGGCAGAAGATGGAGCCCAAGATGACGCAGAAGGACCTGGCCACGCGGTGCAACACGACGGCCGGCGTCGTCGGCGAGTTCGAGCGCGGCACCGCCGTCCCCGACCAGAAGGTCCTGAGCGCCATGGAGCGCGTGCTCAACGTCAAGCTGCGCGGCCAGGGCATCGGCGAGCCCAAGTTCAAGCCCAAGGGGAAGTGAATGTAGCTTAAAAACAAAAACAAAAACTCAACAAGCGAGAAATATATATATATCAGGTGAACAGGAAGTAGTAACTGGCTGGTCGGATTACGATTCACCCCAGACACTTTTGTTCAGTCATGTATGATGAAATCCAGCAGAGGAGGAATGAAACCCAACCCAACCAAAAAAAGACTTTGAGATAAGCGTTGCGGAATGCATTTGATCGATGCCTTGGAAACGAGGCGGACTTAGATAAAACTCTAACCGCGCGGCGTAGGTAGTTTGTTCACCTAGAACCTAGGCGCTTTTCTGCAGGAACATCTTGCAATCTACATAGAGGAATAGACACATCACATATCATAATCGGGATTTATTTTCCCCTTGTTTCCCTGCCTTCTTCATGCAAGTTAAAACGAGTCTACAAAGGTATTGTGAACTCCTTGATTGTATGCCTATCCTATACTACGTATCGACAATTTCTACAGTCGTAGCCAAGATGACGAGTCACATGTGGTCCGAACTAACCATGGTGATTTGAACTTAGTCCGGTATATTATATACCACGATCTCTAGGATCGCAACACGATTATACACGAAGCGGCAGGGTATCCAGCAAAACAGAAACCCAAACGAACGCCAGCTTAAACAAGGCCTCTTTCAATGCAATAAGTGTACCAGCACGCTCCCTTTACAGCGCAATGCAATGCAACGCAACGCCATGCAAGAACTCCAACAGATGATTCCAATACCCTATGCGGCCAAACAAACTTCCTGGGGAATCCCCAGAAAGCCAATGAATGAGATGCAAAGCTCACATCTCTTACCCCATCATCATCATCCATCATACGCCTTCATCATCACTCTCTTCCCAGAATATTCTGTACACGTCTCGTGACCTCGGGTTTGCCAAGCTGGCAAGCTGTCTCGACAACGACATTCTCCCTTCCAGAAAGCGTAACAACACGGATCCAATCAGGGGCGACCTCGCTCGCGAGCAGACGAACACACACGGCGCCCTCTTGTTTTGAAATCCCCATTCGGAATGAATCTTTCAGTTTTTCAAGTAGCGATGCCATCGTAAAGCTGATGCGACCGCCCATACCTCCCTCGCTGGAGGCGCGGCTAAGCATGCCAATGAGTGCCGACACCTCCTCGACACGTTGAAGCGCGCCGCGGCGCTCGAGCTGCGCAGGCGAAAGGCCAGCGGGCAGGGCAGCTTTCTGTAAGGACTTTAGGCGAATGCGGTCCAGGAGGCTCATCTTCGACCCATCGGCATTGGTCATCGGGGTATCCGCTGTGGACGGTTTCGCGGCGGTTTTCTCTTGTTTCTTGATCACGATGCCGTGTTTGAGGTCCTCGAGGCGCTGCTGCCCCTTCAGGAGTAGAGGCGAGGCCTTGGCTACGGACTCGCAGAGTGTGACGGGAGCCTTGGGAAGAGTGGCTAGGAAGGCCAGTGCGTCTGCTGATGCATTGCTCTTCTCATTGGCGAGAAATGTAGTCCAGAGAGCCGTGATATTTGTGCGGAAGAGCGTGTTTAGCTTGTCCTCGCTCAAGGGCCCGAAATCGCGAGATTTGTTGATTTCAACGCAGATCTTGCCGCGCCCATAGTTGGAGAGGCTGAAGGGACTGCTACTCGGTGATGATGAGGAACTCCCGAGAACACCTAGCACAAGTCGGATATCTGCGTCTGCAACTTTTTTCTTGCCCCAAGCGCGGGCGATGTTAGGGCAAAGGACGCGCAGGTCGGCCGGCACGTTCGAGCCATTGTGTGCGTAATGCAGCGTCAGTGTCTTCAGGAACGCCGTGTGCAGGCTTATGAGGTTGAGCACTTCTTCGGGGAGCTCGCCAGATTTGGTAGGCTTCGCGTCTAACTCGATATCCGAGCCTGCGATTGATGTATCGGCGGTAAGAGGGGACGAGCACCGAGATGGCGACGATTCGAGGCGCAGTTTCTTGAATAGTGCGCCAGTATCAATGGTCGAGGCGTCAGAATCAGAGATGCTGGGACTTCGCACTCGCTTCCGCGGCGTGAGCTTGGGCTCCGGGCGCGCCTTCTTGGGCGGACGACCGCGACCGCGTTTCACGGGTTGTACCGGAGTTGTGTTCGAGGACTTTGCGATTGAAGTAGTGAGCTTCCTTGGCGTCTCGTCGGCAGAAGAATCGTCTTCGATAGATGCAACGACCTTGCGTTTGCGTGAGGCGGGTGTGATGGCCCCGAGCTTGATGTCCTTCTTTGGAGTTGAAGGAGTAGTAATAGTAGTGGTAAGCTCCTTCTTGACAGCCGCATTACCGACAGTCTTGGAGACACGGGCGAAACTGCTGATATTCGAAGAGACATGTTGTTGAGAAGCCTTAACCTTGGAGCCGGCTGCTGCCTTCCGCTGCTGCTTTATGGCAGGCATGGTGGTGATTGCACAACAGAACACAATGGCAGTTCGGATTCAAAGAAGTGGCAGTGACTTGGAGGTAGCAATGAAGGGATGACCGACCGATTATTATGCAACTGCACAAAACTCTAAGCAATTCAGAACACACAATTCAAGACATAAGTGACGATGATGCTGATGAATTATTCGGGAAGTCAAAGCTCTAGTTGTTGTTGCTGAAAAAAAGACGCGGGACAAGACAGGGAGACTATGCTATAAGCTAGGGAGCTAGATGTGGACGAGAGAGGGTCGCGACAAGGGGCGCGTCGTAGGACCGCGAAACTCCACTTTAGGATACGCGACTTGGGAAATATTGGGCGCGTAAAGTGCTTGTGCAGGGACCCTTCGACGCCAAAACTGACCCATCAAACATGGCCTAAGACGACGGGTCGACTACGACGTGTGGGGATGTGCATCTTGCCAAGACACGCTTTTCTATTTTTCTACATTTCGTTCCCTCAACGACGAAAAAATTTAATCCACTTCTTTTCTTTTCCTTCAGTAGCTTGAATTTCTTCAGGTACGTAGGTCCAAGCTTGAATCTGAAACCCATTATCACGATTCTCTTTTGACTATAATCCCTTAGAGTTACACATGGCTGTGAAGTTATCTAGCCCTACTATCTACTACATACCTATACTTGGCTCGTTGGAAAATATCCTCATGAATTTTGGCCTGCCTATTCTACATCTCTTTCTAGACTATGGAACGACATGCCTTGGCTAGCCATTTCATTGACCAGGGTTAGCCCACTCAATACTCAACGTCGTACTTATACTATGGTCGGTGTTCAGTACAGTAGGTAAGGTGATCACCCATCCTAATAACGATCCCTTTCAATGGTTAGCTCCAATCCGACCCATCTCAACTCCCTTTTAGCCTCTTCTCTCATCGTAGGAATTGTCTTGACCCATTATCCATGAATCCATTCCTTTTCCATCATTCTCCATCGTGCTATTAGCGTCGATGATATAATAGTACCCGAGGTAAATGAGACAAAGAGTACCCCATACTACTAGTGTCGGCAGAATTTAGCACGATATCAAAGACATGTGCTGATCACATCAGATTGCAGCGAATGATCAACTCAATTCACTTGTCCGCCCGTTGCTAGGCTAGGTATCCCATAGGTAGTCTTTTGCCCGGCAAGCTGCCCCTGGGTACAAACACGTAGACCAGCCTACTACACCTCCATCCGCAATTGGGATGGGTGTAGCAAATCCATCGCAGGACCACTCAATAGTACAAAGGATGAGACCACTTTACTCATCGTAGGAAAAGTAAAAAGCTAGGGTCCAAGCCTCTCTAGCTCTAGCTCAAACAATGACCCATGCACGCCTTTCCCTCGGCTTTTGTGTACGCCCGAATGCATCTCTTTGCCTTGTGCAATGCCAGTAACTCCTAGAATGACGAGAAACAAAGGAAAAAACGTCGGTCGCTAGCAATACAAAGTACATGCAGAAGAGAAGAATCATCATTATCCCTCGGCCCGAAGCACACGGCCCAGGGGTTTTCCTCGTTGCCCCTACCGGGTTCCACCGACGAGGCGACGATCAGCGATGCATACCATGCTGCCAGTGATCAGGATGGAAGCTGACGGGACTGGGTGGCGGGGGTGCAGGAACGTCCCAGTCGCGCTCTTGGATGGAGCGGATCGGAGTCGAGGGCCTATTGGCTTTAGACTCGAGCGAGGCGTTCAAGCTGGCGAACAGATCCGACGAGCCCGCAACGCGGGTGCCCTTCCTAGGTGGTGTGACGGGAACGGGTGCGACGATTTGGCTAGGCATGTTGACAAAGTGTGCAGGTGGTCTTTGAAGAGGGTTAGGATTACGACTACTTGAATGAACTCGGGGGGGTAGCAGTCAAGGGTAACTTACGGCGACGGAAATTGTCTTGGTTGGTGAGAGGGTTGGAGGTTGGTGACAGAGACCAATATTAATGTAATTATGAGTCCAGGCTGTGCAATGCCGAGTCTGACGTGATATTGTAATTCGGCTGAGAGGCTCTCAGGGTATATGTATTATGTGTATCGAGAATGTGTGCGTGTGTGTCTGTGTGTGAACCGAAGAGACAGAGAGACAGAGACAGAGAGATGTGGAAGAAAGTGAGAGGGTATAAGGAAGGGAGGGGAGATCGAGGGAATGTAGTTGAATATGTATCAAGAATTTGTGCGAGGTTTGACTACCTAAAGTTCCAAGTCTGACGCCGCTTGTGTTGGGTTGCAGTTTTGCTCTGCTGGAAAGAGCGGTGGATGTGCGTCTGATGTTGGTAGGGGTCTAGCCACTTCTCTCTCTATCTCTACTTACAGATACCTAGGTACCTGTTTGTGTGTGCCTGCGCGTGTGCGCGTGTGTGCGTATATGTATGTTGTATTAAAGTAGCCGTGTGGGAAGAGAGGGAAGAGGGAATGTTTGTAGTTTAGTTTGCGTAGGTAGTATGTATGTATTTATGGATGTGTGTGTGTGTCTCTGGTGTCCCTGTGTGGTGTGTGCGTATTTTGTGTGGGATGTATATGTGGTCGCTGGTGAACAATAGGTAACCGTGTAAGCCACATTCATCCCAAGGCCCGATACAAACAATGGCCCCCGCGATTTTGGAATACCCTAGATCTGGATCTATCTTGGGGTACGAGTACGTGTAACTGCAGGCAGAGGTCGTTACTACAACCACAACGCCACTTGGTTACGCTATTAGTACGCTGGGCTGCTGCGCAACAACGACGAGAGCTGGGCTAGGGCTTGGCTCGGGGTTTTGTGAGATGTCGTTTATTAGATGAACTGGACACTGTAACCTCCTGTCCAGTCCAGTGCTCTCTTGCAAAGTCCCGCCCGAAGAATGTCGGATTCCGAAAGTGAATGTAGATTGCGAGGTCCTTTTTTCCCTGACAAGGCTCGCTCGCTTAGGCAGGTGAATTAGTCCTGGACGGCTTGGTTGCTTGTTGAGTTTGCCTATTATGCTCGGTAAAGTGGTTGGTCCAACGGGTGCAGAAGTTTATCAGGATTAGGTAGATGTAGATGGAGTGAGCTGGCCACTTGATCAATGGTAAAAATAAAACAAAATTACAATGGAAATAAAAAACCAGTAGGTATTCTGGATATGTAGGGCAGCGTGTAAGTGGGAATGTTGGGCACATTTATTTATTACTAGTAGACCCAAAAGATGTCATGTATATGGATACTTAAGAGTATAAGAAGGTATGAGAATAGAAAAATTACACATTGTACCAACAAGGTATCCCGGTTCTTCCAGGGCTAGGCAGACAGCATTAAAAGAGTAGGTATATATCTACATATACCTAAGTTTATGCTATATTTTAGTGTACCTACATTCTACATTTCAAGTTGCCCATTTCCGTCTGCTAGGTTAGGTTAGTGCTGTGCGTTGAATGGCGTCCTAAAAAAAGGTGATACGCCGATAACAGGTTGAATGTACTTAAAACTTGGATCATCTTGCTCTAGGACGTGCGGAACTATAGGTATATGTGTACCTATGGTACCTACTATGTACTTACTGGCATGGCATAGCATGGGCAGGGCAGGGCATGGGCATTACCCCCATTTGCCCCCCCATTTGCCCCGGGTCACCCCCAGAAGTGGGCAAAAAAGCATACTAGCATAGGTCTATGGAGAAAACCTGGGGCGATTTCTTTTGGCTGTAAATGAATGGAACAAAATGAAACGGAACATGACCAATCCGGTACAAAGTACGAACCGATTCGGTACGTACACTACACATTCATTCGTGTAATTACTTCGGGCACGCTCCCTATGAGAACGGCATTTTCGGTCACACTTCTGCCGTCTATGGTACCGTGGGTAGGTATCTATACTATCTAGGACGGTAGAATGCCTCATGCCCACTTGGTGCTAAGCACCTCTGGACTACACTACTATTAGAAGTCGAAGGAATGGGAGATCCTGATAAGCAGGCTGTTTACAGACACAGTAAAGGCCCGAGTACAGGCTCGAGAGGCTTACTGCGTTACAAGTCACACAAGCAACATTGGAACACCGCGCAGTACATGTGCCCCCCAAAAATCCAAAAAGTCTGGTTGTGGGATCGAGCCGTGTCTGTTCAACGTGCTATGACACAATCCTACTAGTCCAGGAGACATGATACCTATTACACTACGAGACTGATTAACTTGTGCCCAAGCGTTCGTATAACACATAGCACCTAGGTGGTGGGATTTCAGGGTCTAAGCCTACCCTATAGTGTAAGTATTATTTTTATTGCCTAGCGTACAATGTGAATTGTACTCTTCGTACACTAGCTACAGAGTCGAGGAATACTAGTACAAATAATCAGAATGATAATTATAATTCGGTATGTATGTATGTACGTATGAGTGGGATGTTGGTCACGTCAGCCACGTTGGGGGAGCATCGGCACGCAAGGCTCTAAAGGCAAGATACTTATATACACCAAGTAGGAGGGAGTAGGAGGTACACTACATAAGGGATTATGTACGCGATGATGACGATGTAGGTAGCCGAGGTGTGTATGCAATGCTGCACCCCAAATTCTCAACCCAGCCAGCCCCAATCTAGGTAGACTAGAACACCTCCCTATGTGCGGTCTATGTGTGTGCAGGTAAGACCGTGCATTGCATTCCCCAGTTGCTAGTACAAAGACTTAGATAGTACCGTACTATACGTGTACAACTCCATACTATTGCCATGATCGGCATTTAGTCCGCACTACAGTCGACCATCTGTTATGGCGGCTCAATTCAGCCAAACACAACTCGACTCTTGGCCTCATTAAAAAAAAATCGAAATAAAGAAAACCCCTATGCTTTGCTTTTTGTTGTTTTATGGTTAATATTGTTGTTTTTTAATTAGCCATAGCAAATCTCATTTTCTGATGAGGGCACTATCGTGGGAGAGGGAGCTGCTACGCAACCATTCAAATCCCCCCAATGCAACAACACAACACCAAGCTGACATGTCAAGGGATCGTGTCTCAGGGTTAAGGCGTCTTTCTGGCGAGATAGGCCGGTAGGCTTACACGTGTACTGTAATCTGTAATCTGTAATGGCGGCTTAGTATGAGAACCAAGCAACAATTATAATGGGAGTGTGTAGTAGTGTACATGACAATACAAGCTACACTAAACTCCGAGGCACGGCTCGCCTTGGCACTAACCCTTTTGTATGCAGTTGGACTCGCCATGACAGTCAATAATTAATCAATCAATCAAACATGGCAAGCCGGCCCTGCAGGCAACTCGAATCACGTTTTCCCCCAGACTGCCCAGACACGCGCCGGTGCTTTTACAGTAGCGTAGTGGCCTATAAGTAGGTACACTAGCTGTCATGGAATTGGATGCCCTTGTAGTGTACCTTGGGTACTGCATCAACATACATCCTTACCTAGGTTAGGTACGCAAGGGACCTACATGTAACCAGGCAGTTTTGCATCATTAGCGCTCGAGTCCTTACAAATGCTGTAGGTACTACTAGTCGTGTAGAGATGGTGCTTTAGACTACCTAATACGGCCAAGGAAAGTAAGTATACGTAGGCACTTACATTACACTAAGTAGTATAGTGAGAGTACATAAAGTACCTACATAGTAATTTGATGTGTTACAAACTAGCCGTGACCAAAATCCATGCCGTGGTTTCAATGATGCCCTTCATCCATGCTCTAGGATTGTACCTTGTCTCGGAGTTTGCTACGTGGCCAACATACACTACATCTTAAGGTTAATCGGTCCATACCGACGAACTTGTTACGGGGTCTCGGCGCTCACCAGATAAAGACCACCTACTCAATATCGATTGATTCATTCGGTTGCGGTCCCATAGTACGGGCATCACATCCAGTTCCCCAGGCACGTCGTCGTGTAGCGTAGTGTGTGCAGTTAAGTGAAGAACTTTCTCTATCAGGGATTACCGGGATAAAGCAGCGTGTTTCCGACACGCAAAGCAGGTAAAAAAAAAAGTACCCTACTGTTTGAAACCTTTTATCCCTCTAGTGTACACCATGATACGTATCGAATCAGGTAGAGACTACTAATAAGCCGACACATCTACCGAAACTGCAGCGAATACAAATCCGTGGCCCCTTTCGGCGCCTTGACTGATTAGTACAACTCCCTGGATGTATGTTTGGGGGCGATCCGGACAGAATAGGTATCCTAGGCGCCCCAGACTTGTCAGCTATCAAAGTCCCGAAATGGAGCCAAACTGGAGAAATGTGGAGAGGCTTTCGTGCTTTGGAACGCTTCCCCGACACAGGGCTCACCGGGCTGCCCGATCCGCGCGAGGCGAGCATGCTGCTCGTTGGTATGATGTTTTGCCTTTTGCTTGGTAGTATCATATTACCTGCCTTAAGTATTTACTGTGCGCTCTTAGTCCAAGGCACGTTTCTTCAACACATTCTTTTCCCCTTTCTATAATTAATCTAGTTTTAGCTTTGACATTGCATTGAAAGTCACCAGGGGCAAACCAACAGTACGATGCGGGCTTCGGATTGCTTTCCGTCTTGCACTCTGCGACGCGCCGTCCAACCCGACGGGAATGCGTAATCTAGGACATTAGATTGTGCCAGTCACCGTCCCCGTCAGCCCATGTTAAGCCGTCTATACCTATCAGGAGCCAGTCTAAAGCGAGCGATATGTTTGTGGACGCACAAATTCGGCTTTATTCACCACGGGCGGATCACAGACCCTACCTATCTGCTCGGGAAGGATTATTCAAAGAATATTCTATGCATGATTCTTGACGATTAAGTGCGCTTAGCGAAGATCCAGGGTTCAAGGGTCTGACCGAGACTACGCCTTGTCCTTCCTAACCTAGCTAATCTTATCGACAGTGTTTTTTTTTCCCTCTTCTCGTTTTGGCCTTCGATCCCTTCTCCCTTCCGCCCGCGAGATTACCCTATGCCAC
The DNA here is from genome assembly GCA_022495195.1 of Xylaria digitata. Lineage (NCBI taxonomy): Eukaryota > Fungi > Ascomycota > Sordariomycetes > Xylariales > Xylariaceae > Xylaria > Xylaria digitata. The sequence continues at coordinate 76,464 of MU377042.1, forward strand.
TCATTCCTCGGCGAGAAACTTGCTCGTTTCAGGCTTACTAGTGTGAAATAGAAGATTCCTACACGAATTGCCTCAGCTCACGGCTCCGAGCCCCCGACCCGAAGGAGCGCTAAACGGTACTTACCTACTCTGACAAAACCGAATTGGCATATCGCCGTTGTTATTGGTATATTCGTAGACGTATCATATGCACAATGACCAGGTATCCTTTCCCTCGCTGCACTAGAGTAAACCCAAAGTAGCTCTAGTTGTTACGGCGATATCTTTCGTGTTATTTTCATTACCTATTGCTCAATCGCTCTATGGCGAGGCGCGTCAATCGAGAGAAAAAGGAAAAAAAAAAAAAAGAAACCAAAATTATTACCCGTTGTGACTCGCACACGTGGCGAAGTGCTCTACGGGACGATCTGGGTCGCATCCGCTCCTGGGGTATTTCCCGAAAGGGACAGACTTGATATCCCTCCAGGGTGCCATCCCCCCACGCCCCCCCCTTTCAAGTTTCAATTCCTCTCGATTCCCGTCGAAACAAATTTATCATCACGAAATTCCGGCCAGGATTCACGCCTATTTCCAGCTGACAACACTCTTCGAGTCAGTACACTTATCTCCCGTCTCACGTTTCTTATTTGCAGGATGATGACGGCTACACTACCTATGTTGAACAACTTATCTCTTTTCTCATGCCATCCTCAGAGGTTGTGGGGTTGCATCGAAACCCCCAGACTCAAGGAGAAACCTGTTGCCCTATACCCAATAACCCGTTTGACCCGTGTCATCGGGAATCGCCCCCACAATGTATGTTTCTGCTCGCGGCCGGAAACCTGCATTCATGAGCCATATAAGCCCAACCATAGGACACCAACATCATCCTCGACGCTCCAGTGAGCAATGCTCAATACCACTCCTCTCTCTCGTATAGGTAAGTACATTCCAGGGGCGAAGTTGCGGTGTGCTTGTTAGAAACCTGCAAGCTGCAGCCTAAAAGTAGCGGTAGGTCAAGCTGAACGTAGATTCCCGCAAGCACCTATGTCTAATCTCACTCACTGGAACGAAGTATTTCAATTTCGTTTACTCTACCTCAGCCATCAGCCTGTAATTCGCGTATGCACCCGAGACTCCATATGCGGCTGTTGGTCTCCCAAGCAGCTTGAATAGTCATCACAGCCCAAGGCGCATCTCTCGACGGTCAAAATTAAGTTCGGTGAGGCAGCCATAAGTAATTGGCTGCGGCCCTGACTCATCCACTTCATGACAACGAATACTGCCGAGAGTTGTCGATGCTACACTCGAGCTTACGTAGCCTCAGCTGATGATGCCTAACTAGCACAAGTCGTGCAGAGGGAGGAATCGCACGAAAAACACTATTTCCATCCGCCAGATACGATGATTGATATATTGTCTTGCACGAAGACGAAGGAAGGCCCGCACGTATATTCCGTAGCATATGCTAAGTTTAGAAGGGGCGGTTGCTGTCAGCATCTTACGAGCAGCCCGTTCTCCCGTCTCCAGCATGAACCATGTCATCGTCGTTCGCGAATCAGGAAGGGAGAAAAACCTTATCCCTTCCAGCGACCCGCGTTCCGTTCAAGGTATCTCGGCTTGAAAATTTTTTTTCGTCGCCTCTGCCGCTGCACAAGGCGCGCTCCGCATGTTTCACCTCCAGGTCTCTTTTTATTTGACATGTCGTTACTTACCAAGCGCTTGGTAATTCTACTGTAGGAAGAAACATAACTGCTTGCTTGCTATTACCTCATCCTTCAGGTCACATGCATCCCTCTGCCTCTTCTCGGGCCAGCAGGTGTAGTATGAAAATGATTCGACGATAAGTAAAGAGGTAAAAACTATGAGGCTAATATGGCAATATTACGCACGCCAATACAATACTCTACACTGTACCCTTTCGATACCTACATAACCTCCATAGCCTGGCCGCCGAATCCTTCTCCCTCGTTCTTGTTCCCGCTCACTTCTAACATCGTCTGAGGCCTAGGTCTTCGCGGTCGACGCCGCCCGCTCGGTCCATTCAAAGGGGCTGCAGGGACCGCGGGTACGTACGGACTAGGATTAGGATTAGGGCGTTCCTCTCTAGACGACGCGTCACCGTCTGAGATATGCGACTCATGCATCGTGGAACCCGACTGTCGCCGTCGTCGCTCCTCCTTCGGCGGTTTGTCTAGCACCTCGAGTGACTGTTGTCCTTGGCCTGGTCTGACGTCCTGGAGCTGCTCTTGCTGGCGTTGCTGGGGCTGCTCCTTGGGCACGCTCGAAATCCCTTTACTCAAATCGACAGTTTTCCTACGCCTACTCTCCGTCGGGCGAACGGCGATCGAATTCCGACGCCGCCTCGCCTCCGGGGCCCTGGGTTCCCCCGAACTCGGGCTAGTGCTTTTAGAACTCGGAGGGGCGAGATTCGTGCGGCTCCAGTGGTATTCAGCCTCCCTATCCGAAGGACCGCTTTCTTCGCTTTCGGTAGGTGCGGGTAGGGAGTATTTAGTGTTATCCACGGGGGAAAAGCGTGCACCTTTATAACTACTTCCAGCACTGGTTGACGCCTTCTCGGATTCTGGTGGTAGTGGGCTCGGCCCTCGAGGCGTGTTGCTTTCAGGGGATTCCTTCCGGGTGCGCGGCTTCATCGGATCAGATACGCCTAGTGCATAATACTCCCTCGACAGCTTTGGCCGTGTTTCGTGGTGTGCTTCGGGGGCTGTGTTAACTTCAACTTGTTTCTACCTCTTGTCAGCGCTGCGCGAGATTCAAGTAGAATAGAATCATATATGAATATATATGAAAATAAAACTTCCATTAGGGGTATACATTTTCCGTACGCGTTGGAAGATCAGGTGCAATATCGGTACTTACCCCTTTACCGGACGTTTTACCCGATCCCCGTTCAGATGCATAGCTCGCATCATCGGCGGTTGGATTAGGGGGCTGAATGGGCGGTGATTGTGATCCGTGGGAGCTGGCCGTCTGGGTGATACCGCTATCAGGCCGTATCTCTATGCTACGGTCGCTTGACTGACGCTCCGTGGTGTAATCTGATTCCTTGAACGACACTCTATTTAGCTTCCGTCGAGGTAGATACTCGACACTATCAGCGACCATGCCGTTAGGTCCAAACGGCGATGACCAAGCCTCCGGCTGACTGGTCCGTTCAACAACGGGGCTAGTACGCCGCTTTTCTCTGTGTCTATGTCCCAAAGATCGGTCCTTGGTAGCTTCCGAGCTTGAATGCGGTCTGATAGCGTGAGCGATTTGCCGCTGGATCTCTTCCGACGCAGCGAGCATAGCGTTATTCGGATCAGGTACTCCCGACTCGTATTTGGTGCCGTGCTTTTGCTGGTATTCCGCCAGCTCTGTGCTGGCCTTCTTGGCCATTGGGAGCAGGTTTCTGAGCTGCTCTAGTAATGACACACTACTCGGTCATGTAGGTTAACGACCACCCGTCGTTGTCAGAGCGACTGCCAGCAGAAAACACGTACGTGCGTGTGTCATCCTTTATTGACGCTTCTTCCCACAGGAAGAGCGTTGACGTGCAGTTTACCGTTAAAGCCGCCGCCTGAAGACTCAAACGCAGATCTTTGATGTCTGGCTTGTCCAGGAGATACTTGATCTTTTCTATAATGCCCTCTAAGCAGCTCGGGTTAATGAGTACTTCTTGAGCAGGATGTCTAGCGGTGTCGAAATCATATATGAAATAGATAAGTAGTATTGCACTCAGGATTATATATAAATATAAGAAAGGAGCGGGGAAAAAAACTCATAATACCACATACCTAATGGGGTCATGTTTCCCTTAGCTAACGCTGCGAAGCGATCGACTAGGTACTCCATCTTACTGTAGATGTACGTGCACTGTTGCTGGATCTCGAAAACCCTCTTCTCTTGCTTCTTCTGCTCTCTTCTCGCCATATTCTGGATAGGGCGGTCCGCAAGCTCAGTAAAGAAATTTAGCAAGCCAGTGAAATTAGACATTTCCATTAGGAAACATTGAACTTCGTCAGGGGTCTTTCGCATAGCTTTGAGATGATGCCGCAGGGTTGTCGTGAGGTTGACAAGCTCGCTTGTCAGCTGGGCGACGGCGGCTACGGTGCCGGTTATGGTCGGTGGTTCTGCCATGGTCAACTACCCTCCTCACCCGCAGAGACGACTAGCTTATTCAACTATGAATACACGCAGGCTCAAGTAGAGTAAGTATAATTATAAGAAATCGCGTGTCCTGGAGATTGCGTTTCGCGCTTACGCGGGTATTCTAGAGATCACTCGAGGCTCATCTGTTGCATGACTGTAGTATTGTGTTAATGCTTATCATTGATCTCACATAACCTGCTTCTCAGACACGCCTTGGGAGGTTGCCTCGGGGGAAACCGAGGAGTGGGCGATCATTCGCTGCGAGTGCGCTGCCTACTGCTACTGTTGTTCACCCCCACCCGTCCAATCTGCAGCAGATACCAAACGCAGGGGTTTATTCATGCTTCCGTTGATTGGCTTCTGAAGTCCTAAGCTTTGTTTTGCTTTTCTTTCTATGCATTCAGAACGCTCGGCTCGGCTTGGCTGTTCAGTAATAGTCTTGCTTGTACCGCGATCTATGGTAATTTAGGATAATTAGATTTAGAGAATGCTATTGCAGGTAAACAAATTGATTCTTTTATAAGCTTCTAGAATGAATCGATAGGATACGACGCTAGGTGCGGATGTCGTCATGGTCGGGTGACGCCGATAGTAAACAAGAAGGCCTAGGCCTAGACTAGGACATGGTGAGAAGTAATCATGGCATCATGCGCCTCAGAGATCCGGCTTGTGCCAATAGAAAGAACGGACTGAGGATGCCGAGACAAAAACAAACAACTCATTTTACAAGATGGGTCTTCTATTCGCTTCACGCGACAACCAACTTGAGGGCGCTAGAGATGTGATATTTACTATAATTGCAATCTATGGCATCGATGAGACACGCATGCTAACATCCCGATTTAGTTCCTGGGACTACTCATGAGCACTATGCACACCGCATAGTTTATTCACTATGTACTCTTGTGAGACGAATCTACTACAACTCTTCAGCCGGGTCCTAGATGAAACGAAACTTCCCAATAGAAATACAACTAGCTGATCGATTGTGTTCTCGATCAATTTAGTTGAGGTTGATACCCAGTAAAATCTGGCGGCTACGGAGTGGATACCCCTTTACACCATGAAGCTCGATGACAAGACTTACCCGGGAGTAGTGAGAGGAGGTGCCGAGGCACAGCTATCACCGCGGTATAGATCACTGGCGTATAAATACAACATCTTCACAAAGAGACAAGCAAACACCATATTAATTTGCGTGAAAAAAAATATCTCGAAAGAAAGAAATTCTTTGGATTTATTGAAACCTCTAGCAATTACATATCTTGCCCGGAAACCTCTACTATAACGTAACAGCCTCAAAGCAGAAAAGGGAGACAGAGAAGAGGCTATCAAAAAATATCATCAATTATGGCGCCCTCTCTAGACCTACCGATCGTGTTATACCACTACGATCTCTCGCCCTACGCCAAGCGAGTCATCTGGTATCTCAATCTGCGCAAGATCCCATACTCCCAATGCGTGAGTCCAGCGCACCGCAAGCCCACCCCTTCCCAACGTTCCCACAATTGCTTGCACTTCCACTAACTTCCTGAAAGCTGCAACCGCCGGTAATGCCGCGCCGGGACCTGGCTCTTCTCGGCGTCTCGTACCGGCGCATCCCGGTCCTCAGCATCGGGCGGGACGTCTACCTGGACACGCGGCTCATCATCCAGAAGCTGGAAACCCTGTACCCGCCCAGCGACGCGCACCCGGGGATCAGCGGCGCGCATGCCGGGAGCGCGGAGCACACGGCCATCGAGCAGCTCATCTCGGCGCGCACGATCGAGGGCGACCTGTTCATGCGCGGCGTGCAGTGCCTGCCGCCCGTAGCCTTCGCGGACCCGGCGCTGCAGCGCGACCGCGCCGCGCTCAACGGCATCGACGTGGATAAGCCGGGCGCCGTCTCGCCGCTATCGCCCGAGGTGATGCGTCGCCAGCGGCCTGCGGCGCTGGCCGTCGTGCGAAGGTGGGTGCGCTGGCTTGAGGACGGACTACTGTCCGACGGGCGGAAATGGATCCTCGACTCGCGCGCCGGCCCGTCGCTCGCTGATATCGAGGCCGTCTGGGTGCTGCACTGGATCGCCGCGGCGCTGCCGCCTGAGGTCCTGGGCGCCGAGTCCGCGCCGAAGGTCGCGGCGTGGCTTAAGCGGTTCCGTGGCGCGACTGCGGAGGCTGCGGGGGCGCCGGCGAGTCTGAAAGGCGAAGATGCGGCGAGGTTGATTGCTGGCTCGCCGTATGCGGAACCGGAGGGCGACGTCCTGCGCGGAGAGCTTGTTGGTGGAGCCGAGGGCTTGTCGAAGGGTCGTCTTGTGAGGATGTGGCCTACGGACTATGGCTTTTCGCACAAGGATGCTGGAAAGCTTGTTGCTGTTGACGATAAGGAGTTCGTTATTGAGAGCGAGGGGAAGTTTGGTAGTGTTAGGATACATGCTCCCAGACACGGGTTTACGATTTCGGCGGATGACGGGCGTGTAAGTTCTAAGATATAGTGTTTTTTATTATTTTTGAGATGTATATATTTGGGCGTAGTGTTTGTCTACTTGTTATATAGATCTATCAAGCTCGGTTTGCATGATTCCCCTTCTGAACTGATGTCTCATTGTGAGTAGTAGTGTAGCAACTCATTTCGTAGAGCATCGATGGTTCATCTGTGAGATAGGAATGACCACAGTAGGTAAGTTAAGAATATTTATTTTTAGTAAGGAGTCCGAGGGTGGGCAATCAACAATTTTGGCATATACACTATATTCATCGTGGATACACTCACCTAGTTATCCAAGCACTACTGAGTAGAGCACAATGTATCACTATTAAACGATTACTTATACTTCTAGAACAGATGTCGAGTTAGTTGACTTGGCGGCAATGCACGTAAAATACGATTATGAAGGTTTGGCTAACGTAAAATTTTGATTAAGATGACTATTGATTGAGACACCGCCCTTGATGCTATGTGTATCCGTGAGATAGCAACATGTGATGTAAATCGGAACTCACGAAAAGCTACCAAGCTATCAACAAGCCTCTTCTCATTTCTTTTGCTTTAAGTGTGTCTGCATATCTATTTTCGATGAGCAACCCGATGGCAGAGGATAGACGTTCGCATCCGTATTGCTTATGTGTAGCTTTACCTATTCCTCATGAGAGCAGAGTCTAGTGTAGCTCAACTCGAGTAGATAAACACACTTCATGTATGATTGAAAGCAGTGTGGGATTGATGTGATGGTTAGTGTAGGTATTTCAAAATACGACGGTGAAAGTTTGGCTAATGTTATAGATGACTACTTTATTTGTTGAGTTGTCTGCAACCCTCCAAGTCGCTCGTAAAAGCGGGTTAAGTTCTGGGTATGCGACGTATTGTTCAAGGAACTGGGATGGGTGGGGGTCATATTAGGCGTTGATTGGCCAAGCGACCTTAACTCCGACAAGATTCGCAATTTGCCGTTCGTGAAATTCTTCGTTCTCTTTTTTCTACCGCCCCACTTTTGCCGGCCATGTCGCGCAATGACGACAACGGCTGAAGTCTCTTGGGGTGACACTGAATGCCACCTTACTATATGATGCACAATCACGCTCGTACCATTCTGAGCGAGGGATGTCCCTGTTCAAGGCCAATTTGCGAACAATCATTCTCATTGCTCATCAGTGAAGAGACATATAGCTACGTTAAGAGACTGAATGAGTCCAATGGGCTGGAAGAGGGACTCGAATGACCCCGGACTCGTTTGTTGTTCACTGCATTATTAGTGTATGTAGGCGAGGCCAGTTAAGCGACATAAGCTTTGAGGGTACCGTCACAAAGAACATTTAGCGGGGAAGGACGTGCTGCAGCTGCAGGGCGTTGCGTCATCAGGAGGGACAAGGTGGCACGAGTGTGTCTTCACCTCCTAAACTTTAGAATTTTCGACACCTTCGGGCGAAATTGTCAATTAATGATCCCTTGTGTTTCCCATAACTTGCCTGAATTATGTACATCTTGACTATTCTCGGGGTTGCGATAGGTATGCTGGTAGTAAAAGGCTCTGGCATGGCTCTGGAAAAGGAAATCTGGGCCTTGGGGCTAGTTTAGATGTGTGGATCTGGCTGCTGAAGCTGTACGGTCGGGATTACGATCTTGGACTACTTAATAGTCTGAGTTGTAAATAAATTTGGCTCCGTTCGATGGTGAACTAGGTATGCGAGGCTTTGAATCTGAGCATATTCTGAAATAGTCTTGAGAGATGGATGGTGGTTGTATATCTGGCTGGGAGTAATAATATGGTTATTGGAGGAATAGTATGCGCACAGTCCGTTAAGACCCGGCTGACACTGGGCGAGTACTTGACCTCACCCGCTTTACAGGAAATGACGTAACGTTGTCGCGACATAATCCTTGTTGGACATACACTATGAACTGGAGCCCCGACAAGACAGTCTCACATCCATCTTTTTGTTGTTCCCTTCCTTTCCCTTCTTCCACTTTTCCTTTGTAGTATGAGATGGTGCTTGAAAGGCGAGTCTCTACGAACAGAGCAGGGTTGTACCGTAGAATAATAAATGATGGCCAAGTGTGACAGCACGTATGTGCAAGTATAGTAGAATATTTCTGATGGAACAAGGTATAGCACTGCATCTGCCGTAGGGTACGTACATCGATCAATTGGAAGCGAGAAAAGGCGTTTGTCAGCATATCGAGTGCCTGCAATGGCTTTGGAGCGAAATTGTCTAGTCTAGTCTCGCACCGATATCACCGGAAACGAAGTAAGTATAGTGCCGTTCTAAGGCTACTTCGAGGTAGAAAGGATCGAAAGGATCCATATCGTATGAGCAACCGCAAATTATGGACGAAGACGCACCGGCATTCCCCCCTTGCATCTGGCATCTGGGTGGCTAGGATAGCTTATACCTACGCTTTTTACCTTTGGTGTGTCGGTTTCTCATTTGTCAGACACGCGGTCTAGAAGTACTCATGAAGAGGCACGTCTCCACGACCCACACGGTCAAGTTCTGGTCAGATTCTGGTCAAGTAACTGTGGTCATATCTCTCTGATCAGGTTTGTTGGTGGAGACTTTTTTTACAAGGTAAAATCTACACTAGGCTGATTTTTTTTTCTTTTTTCTTTGCGGCTCACGGTCCCATCCGACTCGTCTGATTCGAGGAACCCCCCCCATTCGCTAAATTTGCCACGTTTGAAAAGAGACGCGGGACTCACTCCTAAAAGCAGACAAGTCCGGTTGTTCTTTGACAGCCACAAAGTGACCATTGTCGATTTGAACCCATCTAACCCGGATTGGTCACGCTTTGGCTGCCAATAGGACGGAGAATTTGTGCTTTTTGTCCTGCCGCTTTAAGCTAGTGTCTTTCTTGGCTCTTGGAACCGTTTGAATCGCGATCACTCTCGAATTCCCCCATTCAATTGCTACATTCCCTTTCTTTGGTAGTGTGTCATTGGCCCAATAGCCTAGCTTTTGTGGTTTCATCGCGATCTCTTCTTGTGGCGTTGGTGATAAGTGACAAGAAAAGAAGCAACTACCCAAAAATACTAATGTACGGACAATTTGGAGACATGCACAAGTAGAAACGCCGAGGCTTCTTGCGGTCAGTGAGATTCTACTGTGGTTAGATACTTATCTGATTATCTACCGTCGTTGTATGGATTTATTACTACTACTACGTTGAGTAGCCGACATATTGATAACCCGAACGGGAACGCATACAAACATTCTCGTCATGTTTCCGTGATGGGGTGATTTCAAGTTACTGTTGTACGACAGGACACCATCTCGCCTTACTGTACTACAGCAAGCATGATTATTTTACACTGCTGGTAAATTGACTGTATAACTTGTAGAGTTAGATGTAGTATCTGAACTCCAATTCCTTCAAGACGTGGTATCAATAGTGGTTTTTTACCCTTCCCTCTTTGCTCTTGGAGCATCACTATGACATGACAATGGTTATAACCACAACTACCTGCACTGGTTGTAACTGCGAGTAGGTATATAAGGTATATATATATGGACTACAATGCACCTAAGTTAGATAAGTTTGCATCCCTTCTAGAACTATCCCTCTATTCCCTCGTTGTGTTTTCTGTTCGAGTATGCTTTGCCCTGTGAAAGTCGCAGCATTGACCAAGCAATTACTACTAGTAGGTAAGTAGTGTGGTGGTGATCAAATTTGTGTGTATAGTATGGCGTAGGTAATAATAATAATAATAATAGTTATTGGATATTAAGCACATACGTCCTGCAACCCAAACCAACAATCTAAAGTAACCATCTACACAGCCCACTATCATTCGTTATAGATAAACAGATAAATAAAGAAAAAAAAAAAAGTGATACTATGTCAAGCTCCAAGCTCCCACATCATCTGTAGGTTACCTGGAGTATGGTACTATCAGCAGAGAATCATTCGACGGTAAAGCAGTAGGTGGCAGCAAATAATAGCCGACGTCGAGCGCGGCACTGTACAGGTACTTGGTGATCGTCGCCTACGACTCGCCCGGGCTGCCATTGGCCACAGGCTCCCCAGAGACTCCCCTGCCGGTGCCCACCCTTCTCAACTTCGGCTCTACACTAAGAGACTCCCTGTACTGTCCCTGTACTGTCCCTGGCAAGTGCCCGTCCAGAAACCGTCCAAAAAATTCGGGGGGCTTTTACGTCTGCTGTGCCTGCCTTTCCCTAAAAAACCACCTCTTATGTCACTTCTTCCCTCATGACCTCATCGCACCAATCTCTCTCAGCACCCTTTCATTCCTACATACCAACGACTACTGCCCACCGCCGCACCGCACTGCCCACCCGCTACCGACACGCACAAGCACACAGGCACACGCGAGACATATCCTCGCGAGCCCTTTTGCCACACGAGGCTTGCACGATTCGACCTACGCAACCTAATTGTTGTGCTAGCTAACCCCGTAGTTGTCGTTGCTGTTGTGTCTGCGTTGGTCTGTTGGCCTGTTCTGTTACCCCTTGGTGCTGGAGTTTTAGAGGTGGTTTGCCTTTTCCTCTGCAGACTACCTCCCTAACCCGTGCGTCAGACCGTCGTTACATCATATTTCCTCTCCTAATACACACAACCATAAAACCAACTTCGTCATCGTCGTCACCATGGCAGCAGCCGAAACCAAACCATCAGATAACACACCATCGCCAGGTGAGTTCACCGTACCCTCTCGAATTGCTCGCCTCATCTGTTGTGACCAATCTGCATGCATGCACTTGTTGTGATCATGCTGCTATGTCATGTCTGTCGTATTGTGGCTTCCAACTCTATTGCCCCTGCATTCATCTACCGCTCGCTTGGCTGTTTCTGCTCCGATTGATCCATTGTCGCTCGTCGCTGACATGCATCGCACCTTTTAGAAACCAACGGTGACAAGAAGCTACCCGACGCCAAGGCTGAAAATAACGCGAACATTGAACCTGGCCGACCATTGGCACCACCACCGAAACCTGGTGAAGGGGGCGATTATTTCTCCAGCCAGTTGAGTCTCGAGCCGAATCCCTTTGAACAGTCCTTCGGCACGGGAAGTGCTACGGTAGAGACGCCCGGCGGAACTAAGTTGCCCAGCCTGGCTGCCTTAACATCACCATCGTCGCTGCTGCCGGGAAACGGGAGCACGCCGTTTAACTGGGGAGGCGGGTCTCTTAGAACGGGACCGTTGAGCCCAGCAATGCTTTCCGGTCCGGCCTCCGATTATTTCGGTGATACTTCTCATACCCTGCGCAGTGGATTTACACCAAATGAGAGTTCACTTCGGACAGGATTAACACCTGGTGGCAGTGGTTCCATGTTCCCAGCGCCGAGCCCTAATTCACAGGCCATCTTTGCGCAGTTGACCAATGGCGGTGGCGCGACGCCCAGTACATTGGACTTTCACCGGACTGCTTTGAGCGCGGCAGCAGCCAAGGCAGGCCGCGACAAGCCTTCCAACCCCCCTGCTGTCACGTCTCAACCCCAAGAGACTAACGGCGCGCCTGTTAAGCCTGAGGTAAAACCTGCACCAGGCGCCTTTGATCCTCATGACAATGACGCTGCAAATGGTCTATTTATGTTAGCCCAAGGCGCCCAAGGGAGGAACGGCCCACCACAGACGCAGTACCCAGTTGGTGGCAACCAGCCCGTGCATGCGCATCCCGCACCGGCACCTACAAACCAGACAAATACTTCGCCTCAGATGAATGGCAATGGGGTGCATCAGCAGCCTAGTGGCCGCGGCGCTAGTGAAGCCACCAGCAATGTTTCGGAGGAAAGCGAGCCGGCCAAGCCCAATACAAGGGGAAAGGGCAAACGCGGAGCTGCTGCTAACGGACGCCGGAAGGCGGAGGATGCACCTGCAAAAGCACCAGCTAACAAAAAGGCCAAAACAGCACTATCTGCTCATAGTCAGGATGAAGTCACGTCGGACGAAGAAGACGATGATGATTCTAAGCTTGGCAATGATGGCCAAGGCAAGACCAAGATGACAGATGAAGAAAAGCGTAAGAACTTCTTGGAGCGAAATAGGTATGTTAATGCTCAAAATCACGCCTGCTGGTGTAACTTTCAGGGATCTTAGCTGACGTGCGTACAGAGTGGCGGCCTTAAAGTGCCGGCAACGGAAGAAGCAGTGGCTGGCTAATCTACAAAACAAAGTGGAGATGTTCAGCACTGAGAATGATGCCCTCACAGCTCAGATTTCGGCACTGAGGGAAGAAGTTGTCAACTTGAAGACGCTACTCCTTGCTCACAAAGACTGCCCAGTTACACAGCAACAGGGATTACATGGTGCATACATGCAACAAGCCATGGAGTCGTACAACCCTCAGATCAATCCATATGGTATGGCGGCTCCTATCCCTAACCAACCCGTCATGGCGGGACAGGGAGTACAGCGCCGCTTCTCATAGGATGGCCGTGGCGCTGTGCCTCGCCATGTTTCTGACGTTGCTGATGAATAATACTTTCATGGACATAACGGTTTATCGCAGGAGTGTGGACATGAAGTGGATAGGAAAAGGACCTCAAAATTTCTGGCATGGACTGGGGGAGGGGAGGTTGTTTACGGGGGATGTCGCGGACTGGTGACTGATGACGTCGAATCTTCTCGCGGCATTGGGGGAGAATGACGACGTGGCTGAAACAGCTTCAGTTGGTCATGGTTTGCACTCATGTCTGTACCAACATTCAACTCATGAGAACGATGAGGCGTTTCGGCTGCACATGGCACCTTTTAGCCATTAATACGAGGGGCATCGGTACACGAGGCCGCAGGATGGATGAAGATGGACTGTTTCTCATTGTACGTAAGTGGTGGGCGGGGTATACATATAAAAGCGGCGTTACGGGAGGGAGGATTGCTGCACTTTGTTGCTTTCACTCATCTAGGCGTTTCGGAGGGTATGGAAGAATCTGTGCCAATGAGCTACCTTATTCTTTCATGGGCGAATCTGGTCACTTGAAGGGATCGTTTATATACTACCTATATAGATAGCCGTATACACGCGCTGGCTATCTGATTACCCGTATATTCAATCAGTACCTAAGGCAAAATGATCCAAGTACAACAACGAACAAGCTATGTTGAAACATATGTATTCTCCTCTTCCTCTTTCTTTTCCTCTGCTGATTCGAGAAAACTGTTATACATGAATGAACCTCGAGTTTTGAAAAACAGGGTGCTAGGTACTACTAGTATAGTAAAGATATCCATGTGATTTGTTGCGATGTTGGTCAGTGATGCCTGTCCCAATGTTATGTAGGTTCGTGGTATGGTGCTTTGATAGGTGAGGTACTCCTTTATATAAGTTGATCTGATTGATGCATTGATTAATTTTACTATATACCTTAGTATGTAAGTAAGGAGCCCCAGAGCCCCACTACCTAATGGCCTGGGAAATGGCCGACTGGTCCGTGCGCCCGACACGCATGTAAACATTGGGAAGGGAAAACCGGGGCACCTTTTCGCGCCTCAACCACCAAGCCAGCCACGCAGCCCGCCCACACTGGAATCACGAGCAATCAAGCGATAACACTCCCCCGATACCCCCCTCCCGGTTCCCCGACTTAGCACGACAACAACATACCTCTCAATTGAATATCGATACCGAAAACCACTATTCTTCTGTCCTGTCCTGCGTTGTGCCGCGCCGCGCGCGCTCCTCTGTGCTATCGATTTACACGCTCGCTAATCACGACTCGCGCAAGATCCTCCCGCCTCTCTCGGAACCACCACACCGCCAACAACTTCGATGCCGACTCACATTCCGCGTCCATGACTACTCTTGTGCAGACACGTCAGCCGCTGCAAATACTTAGCATGAGCAATCAGCCCAAACGGAGGAGGAGCGAGCGTATTGCCTGTAGGTCATTGATGGGAGCCGTCGATGCAACGTGACCCAAGTTTTGGCGACTAACTGGGGCCTTATATATAGCATATGATGAAAAGGATGGAGACTTTCAGTTTGGGCGAGTATCCAAGCGAGCAAAGACGGCGCAACCGGAACCTATACCTGAGGATGAACTCGCATCTGTGCCCGCGCCCGCGCCAAAGCCTGCGCCGAGGAGAGGAAGGCCCCCTAAGAAGAAAGATGACCGCGAAGAGCAGCCCAAGCCCACACCGAAGCCGGCACCGACGAGAACATCAAAACGGAGGGCGAGCCAAACCCCAGCGCATTCAGGTGACGTCCCACCGCCACCACCATCATCAAGGCCTACAAGGCATAGGACGCGTTCTTCTATAGATAAAACTAGTCTCCTTCAGACAAGGGCCACGAACAACGTATCGAGAAGCCGTCAAATTGAGGAAGAGCTGGAGAGTGAAATAGTATCGACTCCAATGGACATCGACAAGGTACAAAGGATAGAAGAGGTTTCGGAAGCTAAAAAGATCACCCTGCCATTTAGCGATACCCCAATAATAAATCGTAATAAGGAAATGCGGAAAAAGACAGGAAATCGAAGAAGTAGTGTGGGCATGCGTGGCCGAAGAGCAAGTTCTTTAATCAATAGTGGCCACACCGCCATACCGCACCGGGAAGTGGACGCATCACAGTTTTATAAGCATATCGAATCGGAGGGACTAACCGAGCCTCGTCGGATGAAACAACTTCTGACATGGTGCGGAGAGAGATCACTAGCCGAAAAGCCGCCGCTCGGCTCACTGAATTCTAATGCTATTCTGGGAGGTACGAAGAAGTCACTGGGGCTTAGCACTCTAGTAGGGGGTAGAGGCGGCTAACATCATTTGCAGCTCGAGCGATTCAGGATCAATTGTTGAAAGATTTCTCATCACGATCAGAGTTCTCAGATTGGTTTGCGCGCGAAGAGGTCCCGGCGGTACCTAAACCGCCTGCGATTGTAAAGCCAAACCCGCGGAACATCGAACACGATGAGCAAATTGTTGCGTTAGAAGAGAGGATAAAACGGTACGAAAGGCTACATTAACCGCGCGAATTGTTTTACTAAACTCTTCATTAGATTAAAATCCGAAAAGAAAAGGTGGCAATCCCTTAAACAGAAAGCGCCAGATATGCCACCGCTGTTTGATTCTCCCGAGACTCACGCCAACGCGAGTCTTCCGGACGCTTCATTACTGGATCCGGAAGAAGCACAGATTCTCGCTTCGCTCGCAGGTCCCTCAGCTGCGACAATTCAGTCATCGCTACCAACTACGCAAAGCCGATTACGAGACTTCCAGAAATCCCTCGAGTTCAAGATTGATCGCCTAGCAGACAACGTACATAAGATCGAACAGCGAATGGTGACGGCGGGCCGACAAGCAGATAAGGTGCTTGGGCTCACCGCCACTAGATTAAAAGAGCGCGAAGAACGAGAAAAGACTCGCGCAGGCACGAAGGACATGCCTATTATGGAAGTCCTTCGGGGTTTAAGCAAGATATTACCCGAAGGCGGCGGATGAGGTAGAGGATAAGAAGAAATTAAAAAAAACTTAAAAATCCTGTATATACACAGCATTCATCTTTGTCACGGCGTACAAGGGGAACAGCATTAGGGAAATTCCGGAAGATACCACATTTTCGTTCGATTCAAATCAATGCCTCAAGGAAGACATGGGCTGCTGGTAGCAGGGGACGAAGGGTTACGGCGAGAAACGCGGAGGGGGAAACTCGGTTTACCACTGAGTAACCAGTCATGTTGTTTGCGGTGTTGGGGCGTCAAATGGCAAATGAGATCACGACTTGGGATACGAAGTAGTCTAGGTTAAATCGGCTTCGTCCGTTTAGCAACTACCTATGGATAAGCAGGGCGTATCTGGGGGTGGTAATAGCACTGCGGCACTTTGTGTGTCTTGCCTTTTTTTCTCTCCCCGAAATTCTTGGAAGTCCTTGCTGTATTTCGTTGGAATTGCTCGGAGCTTCTCACATCCTTTACGGATGTCATTTAGTCTTGCGCAGAATTTCATGCTTCGTGAGATTAAATTACTGGTGTTGAGTACTTGAGTAGGCTTGGAATTGATATATATACTTGGTATGGCACAGTAGATGAAGATGGTGGTGATATAATGAAGTACACGGGCTATGCAGTCTTTTCGTTTTCCTCTCTTCTCGCAACTACCTATTGTTATGTATACAATGTTTAGCAACTACGTCGTTCGTACAATGCTGCTGCTGCGGCTTCATCCCTTCTTCAGTACTTGGGGTAGACGGAGTATCCCTACCTAACTAAATATGATATATCGCCCTTTTTTCTCTCTTTTATTTGTCTGTTTGTTTGTTTCGTTCGTTTTTCTTCAGGACCGCAGCGCCGGCATAAACGCCATACCGCCCTTCTCGCCGGACCGCGCGCGCACGTGCTCCCTCACGAGCTTCAGGATGGCGCTGTCCCGCCAGCGCGCTGGCACGGGCCTGTAGGCGGGCTTGAAGGTGCCGACGGTCTGCGCCCATTCGCCTGCGTAGGGGCTAGGTGTGGCTGTGGCTTTTGTGTCGATGTGCTCACCGGTTAGTGGCTGGCCGCCTGTGCTTGTTGCCGATGTGGACTCGGCGGTGGCTGCTTCTGCTGAGCTTCCGTAGGCTGCGGAGCTCGTGTCCGTTGTTGAGGTAGTAGTGGTGGTGGTGTGTTTATCTGTGTTTGATGATGATGAGGTGAGGGCGGCCGGCTCCTCCTGCGTCGCCCAGTAGTAGATGTCCCAGTCGTTCTCGTCTAGGAATAAATCGTATTCTGTCATCTGCTCCCGCGTCATGGTGGGCAGGTTCTCGTCCGCGAAGGTGGAGAGGAGGAGATCGGTCTCGAGGATTCCGCGCTTGCGGGATTGGTCTGTCGTGTATACGTACATGGTTAGCTCGTTTGGTCCGGATGGTAACTGATGGTACATGTCCTGAAGTGATAGCTTCACTACTAGAAGAAAGAGGATGTGATGGGGATGGAAGACATACACACAAGCCGCGCTCGCATCGTCTTCTCGTCCTCGCCTATCCGCCGCAACGGCTCGATCGTGAATGTGGCGCCCTCGAGCTCGCCGACGCCCATCTCGCGCGGCCGCTCCTTGTGCGGCTCCATTGGCGGCGCATTGCCTATCGTCGCCATTCCGCGGGCTATGCGTGCGCTCGGAACTCGCGGGGCCCGAACGGTCGAGCGAGCGAGCGCATGGCGCGCAGGACGGAAGAGAGTGCGCGGTAAGGACGCCATGGCTGTTAATGTAAGTTGTGGCATTGGAGTGTGGAAGTCCCCGTCGTTTGTTTATTCTTCCTTTCTTCCTTCTAATCACCTAATGCTTGAGTGTTGTTATAGTGGTAGGGTTAAGAGGTCGAATAGAAAGAAAGGTATTAAATCCTGGAGATAGCTCAATGGGCTTTTCGGGAGATTGATTGATTGTTGACGTAAGAAGCTGGGAAAGACTGGGACCGAAGCTTTGGGCGATCCGAAAATCTCCAAATTTTGAACGGCGTGGTTTGCCGAGGAGTTCCGCACGCCGAAGCTACTCGGCCTAATCGGCCGGCATCTGATGGATCACGCACCTAGCCCACTCCCGTTCTGCTCCGAATGATCGATGATCATGACCCTGGCAAAATTTCAAGTTTTTTAAGGCCCTTTGTGAAATTATTTAACAAATTTACGACGACTAGCTATTAGTAGCTCTCTGATTCGGTAATTTGTAAATTTGTTCTGAGAAACTAGAATCACAACGACTAGTTCATCGCAACATAACCCCTTCAACCACATAATGTAAATGTGAAGAGATAACCAAGTGATTCATTCATTTTCATTTTCACCCCCCTAAACACCGTATTGTATCGCCTTAGACGATCCTACAGACTATGTGTACAAGCATGGTGTTTCCGACTTCCATGCGTTGATGTAGTTTCTGCCCCTCCCGATCGTGAGCATCACCCGTTTCGCCTCTAGTGTGTCATTCCCAAACACGTAATGTTCCCGTGTTACCCCCGTTTTGAGTCCAAAAATGTCTAGTTGTAGGCTTGCGTTCTGCTTCGTTCATTGTCGCTACAGGTGAATGTTGAGAATAGTATCTACTTAAATCAAGTGCTTTGATCGGAAGTAAGCCCGTAGGTACATAATCTGCCAGCCCCAGAGCACGATGAGGAGCGTGGTGGTACCGATGCCGAACCATTTGACGCGGGTGTTGGTGCTCTCGTTGGTGTCGCGCAGCTTCTGCTCCCGGGCGCGCAGGTAGTCCATCTCTGTCACAATCTCCTGGATCATCTCCTCATAACGGCGCAGTTCCGTCTCAACAGGGCGTAACTTTTCGGTAGCCTGGATGGCGGACCAGTCCTTGGCGTCGGCGCCAATGTCGATATCCAGCTCAACATGGCGGGTGGGGTTGTTTACTCGTCCTGGTTTCATATCTTTCAGAGCTGCGTGTCTTTTGTCGGCTTGGCACCGCAAAGAGCTGGGACTCGCGAAGACTTACCTCCCGATAGTGTATTCTCGAAGCATACATCGAAGGCGGCATCGGCATGCGACGTGAAAACAGTTCGTTGCTCGCCGGCGACGTCTCTTGGGCGGCCGTACTCGTTACCAACGGTATCTCTGATCTGCAAGGCGGGTGGTATTAGATTAGAAGCTTCCCCAGATGATGATGAGACTTGTCAATCCACATACGTGCATGTTTAGAATCTGTCCATCGCCCTTGGATCCGCTCACAATAGCCGTGACTACGACCAAGGTGTCCCTTGCGACGAAGTTCCGTATGCATCGCTCCTTTTTCCCATCGCGCTGTGATGTGGCCGTCATCTCGAATTTCAGGGCATTGACGGATGCGATGAATAGCACGATGCCGCAAATATATTGCAGCAGTGCTCGCGGCAAAGCCATGATGGGGGTACTTTAGTCGCTAAGGACAGGATATCGTGACAGTATGTCTGCAAAGCGAGGAAATGATGATGGAGAATACCCAAGATACCAGAATTAGAGTCAGTCTACCAATGCCATTACCTTAGGTACATAATCTTAGCTACGAAGTACTCAAGGTATCGATTGGTAGGTAGTACTATACGTGTTGTGTTCAAGCATTTGACCAATAATATTATGCCAATTAGGTGGGGTCTGAATCAGTATACTCGCTATAGGCACCTACCCTATCGTACTAAGATAGGTGCAACCTACCTACGCTAGCTCCTGTGGCCTACTCACTACTGTACCAATCTACCAATCAATGTTGCTTGCTCTGGCCTAGCTCTAGGGCAGCCTTCCCAACCTGGAATCAAAGAACCTGGGGCGCGTCTCTCTGAATTCAGCCTCTCGCTCAACTGAGCTTCATGTTTTTTTTTAACTCTACAACATTCGTTCCATCCACTCATCTCATAGCATTTTATCGGTCTCTCACCCATTTGGATGACCGACGTTTAAGAAGCCAAAATGCCGAAATGTAAGAGCTTGGCTTTTATTTGCGAGATAAATGTCTATTCCCATCTCTCTTTCTTTCTTCCTTCCCCTTCTAGCATCCTGATCGAATCTTTGAGACAAAAGCTAATGTGGACATTCTCCCAACAGTCTTCTGCGACTACTGCGATGTGTATCTTACACATGACTCGATGAGCGTGCGCAAGGCTCACAACAGCGGCCGAAACCACTTGCGAAACGTTGTCGACTATTATCAGCAAATAGGGCACGAGAAGGCCCAGTCCGTCATTGATAGCATTACTTCATCCTACGCTGCTGAAGGTCAAGCCCACGCGAACCCAATGTTGCCTCAAAACCAGCCCGGTGCCCATGGCGCTTCTGGTGGCCCTCCGGGCTCATTCCCTCCGGCATTCAACTTCCCTGGCGGTATGCCTCCTCCGCCTTTCCCTGGAATGCCCGGTGCCCCTCCGATGCTACCCCCCGGCGGCGCTTTCCCCTCTGGTATGCCTCGTAAGTACCCTCTCCCCCTTATTTACGTGTGTTCGTTCGCGTGATTTGCGTGCTACACATCTTCGTAATAATTGCCGCGTTCTAACAATTGCGCCTATGTAGCACCGCCAGGTCAAGCAGGTGCCGGCCGTGGTGGTCTTCCGGCATTCCCTCCCGGTCCCGGTGGTCTGCCACTCCCTCCACCTGGTGGTTTGCCGTTCCCCCCTCCAGGCGGTCTTCCGTTTCCCCCGTTCCCCGGCATGCCACCGCCTGGCGCACAAGGATTTCCTGGCGGACCTTCGCCACCCGGTGCTCCTGGTTTCCCTCCTCCTACTGGCGGCCCGCCGGGCCAGCAGGGTCATTCTGGTCGTTAGAATCCCCGCAGAAGGAAAACAAAATCGGTACAATCGGTACAACCCACAAACGAGCTAGAGCGTTATACCCCCCGGGACCCACTACCCAAGCGCCCTTTGAGCCCTTACCACAGTTTTCCAAAACAGCCTCGTGTGTAGTGCGATCATTATCAGCATCCAGGTCATGCCTACGGCGCCAACATATATTTTAATTGCCGCGCGATTTCTTAAAGATGCGAAGCAGAAATAGAAGGTTCAACCCAACCTCTCTCCTTGCGGAAATAAAGGTATCGGCTACGGACTTTGGAGCGTCGCCTTGACGAGTAGCAGCAAGGACTGGTATACCATGCTACATGAAGACCAGAAACTCTCGAGAAGTGCGCAAATACTTGGAAGCTGGAAGCAAAGTGCCTCTTCATAAGCGAAGAAGGACACGAGGAACAAACCTCTTGTTCGGTGACAAATACGTATGTATCTGGGGTCGTGTACAGGGAAGCGGAGATATGTATTGGTCTGTAAATTATGTCTTAACAAGCATGGCGTTCGGGCGAATATGTATCACATTGGTGGCTTCTGCTTTCTATATTACGCGTCCGTGTCCGTGTTAAATCACGGCATGACTACATGAGTCGGATTCAAGATCACTTCTGCAAATTGTTATTCTGAGCATAGTATTGAGGAATAAGAAAAGACAACATGAACGTCTGGACTCTTGACACAGAATGTATTATGGTTGTTGTTCAGTAAAACGAACCTTACTAACCTAGGTACTCTTGGCATATTGAAAGTATGTCGCCTCACAGTCCGCGACTCCACAATACCCGACTAGGTCTGTTTTACTCTCCTACACCAGTAGATCATGGCAAGGCGAAAGAAACGTAGCATCTATGGGCTCGGAAACGAATCTGATTTCTCAAGTTCTTCTATTGGTTTACATCGCAAGTACCCTTCAACCACGCCGATCAAAGCCAGACAAGACAGACCGGAATAAAGGAGACGCGAAGCCCAGCTCGCAGAACTCATTTATTTCTATCATTTTTGTGTATTGCTCTAGTCATTGACCTGCTTGTGTCTCCCATCTCATTCCCGTCCACCCGACCGTCGTTACGTGTCTTATCGAAAACGTCGTCAACTTCATGATCATAGATAAGGTAAGGATATTGGAGGGGCTAAAATATCCGAAAAGGGGGAGAGGGGAAAAAAACGCCCGAGAAAAAAAGTTTCCAGAGAAGCGAATGTGAAAAAGACAAGCGTCAAACCCAGATAGAAACCAAGTAGAGCGTCAATATCCGCCATATGTACCTGATCGTTTAAGTTTCCGTTCGCAACGAGGGAAATAATAAAGACGAAATCTTTCCATCCTAACCCCGGGCCAATGCGTATCTTGTTATTTTTCTCCCCTCCCTCAATCGTTTTCCGCTGTGTGGGGTAAATGCAAGAAATCAAGCCAAATTCCATGCCCTCGATATCCTAGGTGATAGACAATCCTCATACGAGTCGTGAAAAGTAGTATCATAATGTGCAAAGCGATTTAGGGTGTGGTGTGGTGTGTGGTCTAGCTATTTTCGTGGCTCATGTGCATCGTCAACGGGTGAAAAGATAAAAGGGTGCATTTCACACTCTGTCGTAGAAATTCGGTGTAAGATGGTGATGATAACATCATGCTTCGGCTATTCGCCTAGGCGGAAATAGAAACAATTTACGCCTAGATGTTCGGATCGTATGTCCGCGAATGTCGATTGCTGAATCCGTGGGTTCGCGGATTACTCTGGTACGACGGACCGTTGTAGCTCTTCCGTTTGATGACCTCTCCAACGCCGTCTCTGACCTCGCGAGGACCGCTTATCTTTTGTCGGAGGGCTTCTGTTCGCTTCTGGCGTCGATGCTCGCTTAGTCGACGTTGTAGGTTCTGCGGTCTATACTGTTCCAATTTCTCTTGCCAGCCGGGGAAAATACGTCGTCCACGGTCATCGACTCGCTTCTCTACGCCCCAGAGGCGTCGGTTGGGATTTTCAGGCGCGGTGGATGGCCGTTCGTCGTCTCCTTCTCGCAAATACAGCCCACTCCAGCGGACGTTACTCAAGCTGCCACGGTGTGGCATTACGCGCAGGTTACCGCTAGGTGTTCGCTTGATTGTGCGGCGCTCTGGACTACGACGATCGGCCGTGATGTCATAGTCGTCATCTTCAATAGGCAGAATCGCAAATGTGCGTCTTACCCGCTCACTTAGGCTTCTTCTTAAGGGGGCTGGGTGGTGATCAAACGGCGAATAGCTATCATCCTGGCAAGCTTCCTCGGGCACGTCATACACAAAGTCATCGGTGCCAATATCGTGATTGTGAGTAGGGCGCCAGAATGGATGCAGCTTGGATACGTCGGTTGGCGGGCTGTCAACTGTTGGATATCGACGCAATCTCGATTTCTTATTCTTCACTAGATCGGGATTTTCCGATGTGGCCCCGCGAGTTGGTCTCGATAGAGACAGAGTTCGCACAAGGAAGCCAGACCTGCGAGGAATAACATTGTCTGAAGATTTGCGGAGACTAAATGCACGGCGAACTAGCGATGGCCGTTTCTGAGTTTCCTCAAAAAAGTTGCCTAGCATTTTCTCCTTTTCTGCTGTAGGCGTCAAACCAGATGGCGTAGCCGGTATGAACTTGATTGCGGGTGGTTCTGGAGGGGCGCGTGGATTTCTCAGAGGGGAATCAACATCATCCATCGAGAACTGGGGTTGGGGAGGTGTTACAGGACCACCACCTAGTCCGCTAGTGGTAGGTTCCGAATTACTCAACTTTCTACCGGCAACCGCTAGCTGTTCTTCTTGAGAAGAACCTTCCAGTTGCTTTTCATTCGTACTGTTTTGCGATCTCGACATGTGGTGA
Organism: Xylaria digitata; assembly: GCA_022495195.1. Lineage (NCBI taxonomy): Eukaryota > Fungi > Ascomycota > Sordariomycetes > Xylariales > Xylariaceae > Xylaria > Xylaria digitata. The sequence goes on from MU377042.1 coordinate 100,091, forward strand.
ACCATCAGGACGGACTTGTTTTGGTGTGGATAAATGCTCACCGCCATTGCCTCCGCAATATCAGCTGCCGAATGTGTTCCGTTTGTTTCGACAGACGCCTGGGAAAAGGGCGTGTTGTACGCTGTGAGCCGTTTACCGAAGAATGGGTCACCGTTGTGGTCAACCAGAGACTTTTGATTAGGGGTCTCGTTCTTGTGTGACTCGACGGAGGGAGCCGGGCGCCGTTGTTTCTGATCTAATTGACCGCTCGTATTCTCTGTGGGAGGTGCACGTTCCACCATGACTTGTGGTGGCTCAATCCTCATCTGCTCAATTAGAGCATTGTGCGCCTTTAGGCTCTCAGCGGTTAGGGACCCAGCCCGTGACCCAGCGCGCGACGTGTTTCGGCTGGTAGGAGCAGATAGAGAAGACGCCCTTCTCGGCACGATAGGGGGGTAATCCATGGTCAGTTGATCCGTCGGAAATGATCCGTACGTTACCGACATAGGTCTACCCCTCCGTCGTGATTGATCTGAGGCCAAGGACAATTCCCTCGCTCCAGAGAGATTTGAACGTGGAACACTGTTGCTTCTCTTAGAACGATGGCTGTTTGTCGACCTCAGTGAAGGAAGCCCGCCGGATTTCGACGCGAGAGATTGCCTTCGGTCGGGAATGACAACAACAGGAACACCACCGCTTTTCCATACCTCACGTCGTGCCCTTTTACTTGCAATAGAATTCACTGTGCCTGTGGACGCCATACTATCGGTCCGGGGGGCGGCTGGCTTGCCTAGAACCCTAGGTCGTCGGGTGTTTTCGACCTGACGAACGGAAGCCGAAGTAGAGCTCGGGGGAGAGAACTCTGAGCCAGAATCTCTTAGTGCAGTCTGCTTCCTGACATGTCGTAGAGTCTTCTGTTTTTGTGGGGGTACGTCGACCAGGATGGCCTCGATAACTGTAGAGACGGTAGACTTTGACGACATTCCAGAAGAACGTCTAAGATCGGTACTCATCGAGGATTCCGAGGTTGACGCTGTCCAACGTGACTTGCTTTTGCTTACAAATTCCAGGGGGAAATGTTGCGGCGAGGGTGCGATTTGTGTTCGCTCATGCAGGGGCATGGATCGTAAAGCCTTGGTTGGCGTGACGGTTATGTCCTCGATTACTTCTGCCCGCTCATTTTCCTTTGGGTAGCCTCGGCGCTTTCGCACTATAACATTCCTACTGAGATTGTCGTCCCATTCTTGTTCAACTTCACTATTCGATCCCCATTCCCCATCAAATGTGCAAAACTCTTGCTTCGTCCTTGGAGTCAGGTTATCATCCAAGCCCAAACCCAAACCTAACCCCACATCCTGTACTATTCCCGACTTTAACTCAACCTGTCGCCCCGCAGCGTTCTGCAATGTCCTAGCAGAAGGAACACATGCCTTAGGTGTGCTTTTCTCCCCGTCAGATGGGCTAGGACTCTCTCTCGCCGTTTTAAACGATTCAGTACGTGAGTCAGCCGTAGCCTTTGAAGGTAGCCGATCCGAAAGAATAGGACGGAAGGCCTTGGGACGACGCCCAACCTGAGGAGGTGTCACGTCAGGGGTAGGTGGGCTCCTCTGGATAGTTGGTGTACCCGGAATGGGCGTCACAGAACCTGCCGCAACCAGACTTGGCGCCGAACTCTCAGCCGGTGGAGGGTTAGAAATTAGGATCGGGTGACTACCCGAAGAGGTTCTAGAGTGTGCGGGTGGTGTAGGTGGTAAATCCGGACCAATAGCTCGAGTATCCAGGAAATCTTGCGTAATTGTCGCTGGAGTTACAGGTTCGGTCTTTGAAATCGAGGTTGTTATATAATCATTCGAGACGTCATGGGAAGTAGGTGGGCTTCCATTCACGACAACGGGCGCTACTCTGTGTATGTCGGTTGTAGGACGAGGAAGGACCTTGTGCTTCTTGAATGATCGTTGGTTCGGTTTAGTTAGTGGTTGGTGCTCGTAGGGAGGGTCAAAATAGAGAGACGTCGTCGTCGCAGGCGGTGCAACGGTCTCAGAGGCTGCCAGCATTTCTTAAGTCCGTATCCCGTCCTCTCGCGTTATAATAAATAACCAGTCTACACCGAGTCACAGGAGTCCATACTCGGGGTTGTGAATACCGTCCTTTGGGGGGGGATGCAGAAAATGTCACCCAGGAAAGAAGCGATACAAGGCTAAACGGTAGTCGCAGAATAGAGTCTGCAACTTGGTTGGCCACCCTAAAGCCGAGGCTATGCTACTCAGCAAATGCAAGATGATCGACTGATGCAATAAAATGTGGCAAGTAGACGAAAGAGGGCCAGAGCAGATGCTAAGAAGACACGAAAACCATGTCGTGGATAGACGAGCGGCTCAGGAACTCGCAACACATGGCGCAAAGCGCATCGTCGTCACTAGTGCTAGAGATGGAACAGGCCTTTTCGTCTGAATCGTGGGAGATATACGACAGCGCAGCGTTAAGGGTTGTTCCGGTAATGCGACTATAGATGGTATCGTCGTGTGGTGTTAACCCGATCTGTCGCAATACGGGGGAGACGAAGCAAGACGAAGGGTTTGGAGAAAGCGATATGGAAACACGTAAACCTTGATCCAGGCAACCAGGTGAGATGTACCTGAAAAAAAAGATGTGGCAGAGTGAGGGACGTCGAGATGGCGGGATTGTGGCTTCTTCTCCCACGCTTCTCCCGTATCAGCTTCAACGACGAGGGAAGGATATGACAGCAGTAGCGTAAAAGAGAATAGTGTAGGCAGGTGAGTGGGCGAGCAGGCTGGATGGATGGCTGGTTGACCTAGGCCGAGTGGGGCCTTCAACTACCTAGTACACTACAACTCGTAGTACTGTACATAATAAGTGTACCTAGGTACACAATAAATGTATGTTCAGGTAGTCTCGCTACGCTAGCTTGTGAGAAGTGGGTACGGTACTAGGTAAGTACTGACCGGAAGGAAGCAGCCAACGTCGAAGCCGTGACGATGATTGCTTGATGGACTTTCCCGCCCCTGGTCATTGTGGGTCCTGCCGCGCCATTAAAGAATCCTCTTTGGGATTAGGACGTGCCTCTGGACATGCGTCATGTGGTTAGGTCGTACTGTACTGTACACTACACTCTCACTTGGGTACCTACCTAAGCTACCTAAGGCAGGAAGTACCTACACTACATTTCATATATACTAGGTTAGCACCTAGTAGACAACCTCCATGTCACCCGCCCGACACTCAATACCACCATCACCACCAACCAGTTAAATACCGTCACCACCTTAATAGTAAACTCCTACTATGTACACACACTCACCCGATTACTCATCTCCGTTCATCGGCTTAGTGGCTCTCTCGGCCTGCATTTACCTAGAGTATTTATCATTGTCTTTGGCTATTTTCTATTTTCTGTGACGTTTAAAATAGCCCGTTGTCCTAGTCAATCGTCCGCGTCAATGGTTAGTGGTCCTGGCGCTTTGCGTCTCCTTTGGATACGTCGTCGTTGCATTAGGAAGATGAGTGCCCCCCCTTATGACCGCAGCCATCTAGCCTACAGAATGTCACCATCGATCCGTCGCATCAACAACCTCATTTAGGATATCTATATGTCAACATTTTTACTTGCCAGCAAAGTATATGCTCAATAGTCTCCAACCGTTGCATATGGCTAGTATGTAGAAATAAGCATGGTATTACCAGGGTTTATGATAATGAATAGTTGCGGGAGGGAAGCTCAAGTGAAGCACAAGTGGTCCCTCAATCTAGAGCATGTTATAGAGACGCAGATACCCTTACACTCTCCTCTTTCTCGCATAATCATCCATATAACAGATAGCTTGGCCTGTTTTCTTCTTCCCACTGCGACTTCACGGAAGCCCAGGTTCTGCCCAGGCATGCTGTATCAATAAAAGTCGGGATTTGCTCGGTTCTTGAGTGAAAAAAACGCGCAACGCTACACGACAGACACGGACGCTGCCATCTGCATCCGCAAAGGAGACTGAGTAAATACCAAGCCGGGAGGCATTACGTTGTGCCGCTAGAAGAGGACTGAGTAGATGCATCAAGTCGTGCTGCCGGAGGACCGCTGCAACCATCGCAGCTATTGCAGCTATTGCATTGCAGTCATCGCAATCAGCAGGACTAATCAGCGTCTCCAACTGCACAAGGCTCGATGTTCATTCCACCCCCCCTAAACCCCCTCCATTGCTCGACATGCAGCACCATACCGGCGAATCAGAGCGGGCCCTCCTAATACCACATGCAACATGCGACTTAGTGGTGTCCAACTCCTGTTTTTTTGTCGTCTCCTATATTGAGCATGTGCTCAAGGTGTTCCCCAGTGGCTCGTCGCCATACCCCGTCTTTGGCATTCGGTTCTTCAAAAGAAGCGGTGCGTAAACAAGGTGTCCCCAGTCAGACCTGTCACATTTTCCCAAAGCGACCCAGACTCGAGAGCCGGGGGTATGTTTAATGATTTGTTTCAAAGACGATCCCAAACGACTCTCGCCTCCCGAGTGCCGGGAACCCACTGGTGAAACAGTGCAACCGGAACTGACTGAACAGACAGGCGGACAATCTAAAGAGCCCAGCCCGGGCCACTGCCCCCAGGCCACTGCCCAGATCACTCACTGCCCAGGTAGTCGAAGGGATGGACCAAAGGGCAGAGAGCCAGCAAAGAGTATTACCACAAACAGTAAGACCTCGTCACAACCCGTCCAATCGCAGTAGATCTCTCCAGCCAGATTATCTTTAGCGGACCACCCCCACTACTCCACCTCTACAGACCTGTCTAGATAGAGAGAGCACATATCAATCGTCCCACTCAGTCCTATTTAGGCCGATCTTGTCTGAAAAGGGTCGTATCTTCCAAGGCACGTACATAACCTGCCCTCTCAGTTATCTCCAAATATCTAGACGGATATATTCGTGACTCGACCGCCTTTGTTGTATCAATTCCCAAAGTCTACCGGCATTCACGCTGCCTCTGGCTGTCTACTGTATGGTTACCCAATTATGCATGCCCCCCCTGCTTGTGCGACTGTTTCGTACGCCTGATTTTCGTCTATCCCAGTCCTCTGACTCCGAACTTTTGTCCGAGAACGGTTGTAGACAGTACGCATCGATAAGACTTCATGCAACCTACGCCCTCCTATCTCAACAGTCGAGATCTCCGAGGCTTATTCCTAGATGATACGACGATATTCGCGTCAAGCTGCCATCACGCCAACATGCAGCACATCAACGTTCTCAGCGTTGCCGAGCTAGCATTATAAACCTATCAGCTCGTCGCAAATCACATGATTGTTACTCCGTTTTTCTCCCAACTTAAAAGGTAGGTAGACTGCTTATATTGAATGGATCTCTACGTTTTCTTCGACTTCTCAACTGCCACGTGGATACTCTGAGATCGCGATATAACTCGCTCCTAAGACGATCGCAATGCTTACCCACCCCGCATCAGCACTATTATCTATTGTTGATTGATTCCAAGATGCTTATTCACATTTTGGTTTTCGCCAATTATATCACAGAATATAGTCCAATCAATAGGCGGTCTCAAGGTCGTCCAGCTACTCCAACATTTTAAAGACAAGCATGGCTCTGAAGCTTTATCTCGATCCCCGCAGCAGGTTCATTAGCGTTGTCATTACTATGAGCCTTGATAACTCCATGTTGATACATAATGGGCTCGAGATACACGCTTGGTCATAAACTTCCACTCGACTGCATCTTGGCTAACATGTCTACACTATGAGTGGACAATAAAAGCCGGGCCATCAGCGATAAGCAAGTAAACCCGCAGTTTTTACTCGTACTTGACGTGTTATCATAACCAACGATTTGCTAATGAAGTGCAAGGTGAGGGGACGCAGACCGTCGTCCGATAGCCTTAGATTGTTAGACGCGGATCGAATACGATCTCGGGAGGTGTATAAAAGCTACGAGAACTAATGATTTCTTTCTGATACCTGGATCCTTGCATTTATCTACGTAGAAAAAAGACCATATCTAACGCACGAGATTGTGACGTAATGTTAACGATATTTGCAGCCCTTGGACTTGTGGCTAGCGTGGCTAGTCATGATCCCGAAAGTGGTCAAAACACATTGTCGGGCCCTCATCAATCATTATGGTACAATATCTTGCCAGGGGACGGCGGGAAACAAGCGGATTCCGTTTTCAGTGGTATATCTACGTTTGGACGTCTTCCCTACTATCCGTGTCTGAGCTCGAACGATGTGTCATACGATCTCGCTTTTATCGGTTCGTCAACTCCGCTACCAAATCTGGGCCACACCAGCATCCATTGACTATGCCTAGGTGCTCCTTTTGACACGGGAACATCTTATCGACCGGGCGCTCGTTTTGGGCCGTCTGGTATCCGACAAGGATCTCGGCGCCTGAATCTTTAGTACACCGCCTCAAGCTCAGCTTCTACAAAGATTACAATCTAATGCGAACATAGTGGCGGTTACAACGTACCCCTACAGACGAACCCTTTTAACTCGTGGGCAACTGTCCTAGACTGCGGAGATATACCCGTTACATCGTGAGATCCTTAATGACGTCTCTAAACCCTAAACCCGAATTATCGACTAATCTTCGAGCCTCAGATATGATAACACATGGGCCCTGAAGCAGATCGAGGAAGGTCACTATAGCATCCTGTCGCGGGCTCCGAAGACGGACGCGAAGAAACCAGGCCCTGCTAAGAAGGGCAAGACGCTCCCAAGGGTCATCACTCTCGGAGGTGATCACACCATCACTCTTCCACTACTCAGATCTATCAATCGTGCTTACGGCCCAGTGTCCGTCATCCATTTTGACAGCCATCTCGACACTTGTAAGTCATTCTCTCCCGCGTCACGCCGCTAATAACCAACATCCCGCCAGGGCGACCCAAAGTCTTTGGCGGCTCGCCGTCCGAAGTAGCAAGCGTGAACCATGGGACATATTTCTACCATGCGGCACAAGAGGGGCTACTCATGAACGACACGAATATTCACGCCGCGATCCGCACAACGCTCAGCGGGCCGAGCGATTATGAGAATGACGGATACTGCGGTTTCGAGATTGTCGAGGCCCGCGAGATCGACACGATCGGTGCTGAGGGCATCATCAAGAGAATCGTCGACCGCGTCGGCACGGAGAGACCCGTTTACCTATCACTAGACATCGATACCCTAGACCCCGCGTTCGCGCCGGCTACCGGAACCCCTGAGACGGGCGGATGGAGCACGCGCGAGCTCAGGACTATTCTGAGGGGTCTAGAAAACGTGAATCTGATCGCTGCGGATATTGTTGAGGTTGCTGTAAGTTGGTAGCGATTCAAGAGTTTTACTTTGTCGGGGCGTCGACTAACGCGACCAGCCCGCGTACGACACGAACGCGGAGCATACCACAATGGCAGCCGCCGATGCGCTCTACGAGATTATGAGTATCATGTTGAAGAAGGGGCCGTTGAGCAACATGATTGATATCCAGGCTAGCGATAATGAGCTTTGAGCTTTATTCGCGTGCTGGATTAAACGCAACGTGCTGGACAAGGGGGTAGCATAACAGTTGGACCATGAGTTGGTAAATAGGATGTGCGATGGATTGCCAAGTATCAGACCTAGTGATCTCTAGGTACATGCGAAGGCGAAGGGGCAGGCGTAGGCTAGAAATCGAGCAACTAGCAGTTGCTGTGCTGAATCAGGCGACCTCATTAGGAAAGAGATTGCGAAACAGAATCTACGGGGACTACAATTCAGACGAGTTTTCAATGAGAGTATTTCACATTCCCTTACGAGTATAACAGTATAATTCCAGCAATTTTCGTCCTTCTAGAAATGGACGTGACCAATCAGCTTGTTTTATATGTTCTATATACCCCTTGTTCTTTATGCTTAATCACGAAGTGATCCCTACACATAGCAATTAGTATGAACTTTAGATGAAACATATTATAGTTCAAATCTATATAATATTGTGAATATCATGCTCTCGATATTGCGGAACAGCACCCCTGCGAGGCTTGAAACATGGTGAGAAACGGGCTACAAAACGGTGATTATCGTTGAATTTAATATCGGGAAATAATTTAGCTAGAACCATACCTAAAATATACATACCTACGATCAATACACCTAGTGTAGTGGTTTGAACAAGAGTATTACATATTGACTGCGAGAGTTATGATTGTTTGTTTTATGTTATTCACACACCTGTTGGGGTTCAAAGATAAGCGGCCATATGAACACTATGGAGACGAGATTGAAGAACAAGAGTGGTGGGATAGGATTAGTATTCAACCTTATACTCGTAATTTTGTTGCCCTTCGGCCGATCTTCTGTAGCCAATTTTACAATAGTTGAAAATATTACGCCTCGCCATTTACTAGTCTCGTGCGTCCGCTTAGATATTTCTATGGCCTTTTTCTAATTCGAAAGAATAACCTCTAAAGAGACTCTTGTGCCTCCCGGGAAATTTAGTAGAATCGCCACTAAATGTATTATGCGATAGATAACCCCTAGTAAATTTCACGATGGATTTATTAGAATAATGGGGTTCTTCAACCCCGTTTTTCTCCTCAATGCTTTTGCATGTATAGAACTTTGCACGTTGCGCGGTTATCCAACTGCACCCGAAGGATATAGACGTTGTCATAGCCGTCAAGGCGTCATCTTCCAGGCCTGCGGAATTACAAGATCAACTACCACATTTTATTGCTAAGGTAGACATGGAATATGTTCTATGGATTGAGCCGTTGTGAATGTGATATTGTTTAAATCCTTGAGATAAGTCTATACGCGTTTCTAAAACCCAGCTTACCTAGGCCGTTTGAGATATATCCCACGTGATGTTTGTGAATGGAAGGGGTATATTGTCTGTAGCCGGGAAAAGACACCTAGTAGTTCCATCACTGTCGTCCGCACACTCCGGTTTACTGATCTCACCACGCCCCAAAGCAGTGAAGCCGATCCTATAAACACATTAGCACATGCTAAACTATCACATATTATGACTAGGACGACATACGGATTCCCGGGGCTGAGCTCATCGCAACCCCATGACATGACGACAGAAAGCAGGTTGGTGTTTGCATTATAATTTGCCCTCATGCCCCTAATAAAGGAAGGGTCGCTCGGAGAAAGGCTGCAGTCAAACCAATAGTTCGGGTCAAAATCGGTCCCGTTGGGATTCAGCTTCGAAGAAAATCCACTGCAGCCAAGCTCGCGTTCTGTGATAGAGCTAAGGATCCTAAGATCAAACCCTCCCTTTGGCTCCCCGTCCCTCTCGAAATACCACCAATGCGGCCGGAATACGTATGCTGTGCTCAGGAGGAAGAACTGCTTGTCTGGATCGAAGGAGTGAACTGTGCATTTTGGTGCTTCGGGATTCGGGAGCTCGAGGGCGTAGGGCTCCATTGCATAACGCGACTCGGTTTTCCCATCGATGTTGAAGTCTGGGCCGAAGCATACGCTGCCGTTGATAATCGGTGTCCCTGCTGGAACATAAGCGTCCGCCACGTCGGGCTCGACTTTGGGCCTTTCTGAGCACTTTAGACTTGGAAGCTCTACTGCCCCTAATGCGTGAAACTTGATCCTTATACCATTAGGAATGGCTGTCAGCGCATGGAGTGTCCCATTAATTCTGGCTATACAATCTTATACTCACGGAGACGTCGGCCCTTTGTCATCACAATACCATGTCTGATTTATGAGGAGCCTTTCTTCCGCTGATATTAGTCGCACCGAAGTTTCAACCTCGTAATTATGTGTCTGGTTTCTGTGCTCGTTCAGGCTATGCGTGTCACAAGGATACCAAGCTGGCCCCGGGTCTGAAGGCCAAGGAATTACTGAGGCGGGTGGATCGATTATCGTCACGTTGGACGTCTCGTGGCCTTTGCCTTGCCACGAGCACGAAAAGGTCTGCTGATTCGCAAGATTCGTGATGTTCACTACAAACATTCGAGTTAGCTATTACCATTTCGAGAGGTATATATGGGTGCTTTAAGACTCTTTTATAGTCTCTTGGCTATTTCCACAGCCTAGTTAGGGGCATTTTTGGCCTTGAAAATGGACGAGACTCAAAAAACGATTTCGGAGATTGCTTACGTCTAACCAAGCCCATGCCTGCAACTACAATATTTAGGGTCAGTATTTTCTATCTTGAGATCGACTCCAGGAATCACATACTTCCCGTTCCCCTTATGATACCAAATGCGTCCCATGTGTAGTTTCTACCGCCAGTCCGCCATTCCAAACTGGAAATAATCCATGAAGGTGATCCTGAGCGAGAGATACATCCCGTTCTTTCGTGTCCTGGGGGTGCTGGTGGGATGAACGGCGAAAGCTCTGCTGGTTCAAGAAGTTTTGCGGATATGCGGATCCGATCGGTCAATGTACATTCGCTCGATTGGCAAGGCGAAGGTAGCTGTTTGGTGCCACTTCCGACGAATTTAACACTTGAATGACTGGTTACTAGGCATTGTTCACAAGATGAGACATGCTTTCAGAACACACACTCACGGTACCCCGGCAGCGTTATCATCGCAGACCCATGCCTGGTCAACCGAAAGATTCCAGTTGGAAGGATCGAAAACAAACCGAGCCGAATCCTGGTGCTTTCCGTCCTCGCTAGTGCAGTCGCCGTCGACCTTTTTAGCATGCCCCTCAGCTTGGCCGAAGCATTCTAACTCCTCATGCACCATATTGCCGGTGAGGATGAAGCTGACCGTGGAGATGCTATTGGTTTCTTCATATCGAAAAGAATCAACGTTCCACGTTGGAGCCGTGAGAGAGTTGTTGAGGCAGTCGGTGGTGAGAACGGGAGGCGGGCCATCGTCCATCGGTATATCAGTGGTGACGGCATCGATAGGAAGGATCGAGTACGGCGTCACACCAAATAGACAGATGAAGAAACCATTGCGCGACCTAGGCGTCCCGAACATCGTTAGTTTGTATTGATAAACCAGTCTCAAACTCCGAGATTTGAAATATTCAGGATAGGACGTCTGTATACCATACGCAGTGCCGAGGACCATGCGAAGCTTGATCACTAGTAAGTTATTTGGTAGCAGCAATATACGAAGTCGTATCTGATATTAGCCCCGAGTTGGTAGCTACGCATCTTGTCGAGATCAATCAGCCGTTGCTATTTAGCCGCCGCAATGGCATCGCATGTTAGTGCCGGCTTCGCAGGTAACCACACTGAGCTATGAGATGGTATTCTAATAGATTTCCATACATCCCATGGAGTGTTCCTCGAGCTGACAAGTTTTGGAAAGAACACTAAATGCTGTGACTAATTCGGCAGCGTTGTCTATGGCGTTGCTTCCTGTCTCACGAATTCTAAGGCTCGTGACATTGCCACGAAACGTCTTAAAATCTCACAGCGGCAATCTTGGAGGCACCAAACAATTGGCTATGTATGAATTACCAACGGACAATAGCTACATAGCTGGTAGTGGGGAATGTAGCATTTTGGATCATCGTCTTGTTGACAGAAATTCGTCGAGAAGGTCCTTCGCCAATCTTGACTCGTTTACTATGCAGTAAAGATCTGCTGATCGGTGAATTAATTAAGTAGACTCAGATTAAAGAGCATGCTATTGTCAGATTCGGCGAGTTTCGGTAGAATCAGCCATTGCTGCCAGCCCCGTCAGAGCGAACGTCCATTTGTGCCAGCTTAGCAGCTGCGTGCATACACACGCATAAATTCCCTACCACACCAGCCCCGTCAGTCGGATGTGGAATCTTTTAAAAACTTAATCACTCTCGAAGCACGCCCCGGGGGTTTGGAAATGCGGCTCCGAACTTTTCTAGTGTTCAAACGTAACATCCTACGACTTCTTCTTTCTTGACCACGAATAAATGCGATGAGCACGGTAAAAAAAAACTTCTCTCATCTCATTTACATAGCCCGAAATGAGCATTTCAGCAGCTCGGATCTTACGAGCTTCACTTGACGTGTCGCGGCCGTGTGTTACGCAACCCCCGAATTGTGGCACATCCACACCAGAATCGGAGGCGCTGACGCGTGCTCTCGGGGATGGTAGATGGAGGCTCCTACAGATGCTGTCGTCAATCATGCCGACGGGATGATGGTGCGTTAATTGAACACAATGCTACTAGTCTGCCTGGTTAAACCCTAGGGGGTGTGTTTTTTGCCTGTATTTGCACAAACGCTCCCAACGCCAAGAATCACAGGCTGGTGTTCATCACGGCCGCCGACGTGTCTGTTAAACGGGAACTGTAGTTTCTACTGCTAGCCGCACTCGTCGGTGCGTCTCGCTCTAACCGGCTTCCGGCTCTGCGGTGATGAAAACTTCGGAAGTGCCAGCCACACCACCATGTTCAATCTGCTGGCCTATGGACCCTAACCCAGTCGACATCAAGCGTCCATCCTTGATCATTCGCCACATTCACTACGCGTCCCTCAGCCAAGGCCATAGGCTCTGAATGCTTGGCTAGGCTTTAATGATATCACGCACATGGAACACAGACCAAGGCGACTGCTTTCAAGGAAGGGTACGTATGTCGTTGATGCTTGTTGCCCATCTATGCATGTAGGCTGTAGTATAATACTGCGGCCTACCCTCCGATTATACTTAAGCCACTGGTTCTACCCAGGCTTTGTAGGGTGGAATCATCAACTATCCCCTTCGTTTTTTTGTAAATAGGACCGAGCGTTTCCACGATTTCACTTGACCGTCTCTTCTTATAAACCTCACGACTACGAGCAGACAAATCATCGCGATCAAATAGTCGCCAATATGAAGGCTCCTTGTGCTCTTCCACTCGTTGCGGCCACTGGGGCCTTGGCACAGAACTTCAACAGCGGCTCCTTCACGGGTACCGCAACGGTGACTATCTCTGGGAGCACTTACACGGTTGGAGGCACCAATGCTGCCACGTTCACCATCGGGTCTAGTACTGTGACGGTTGGTGGTACTAGCACCGACTCGTCGACAGACGCTGCTGTTACTACCGCTGCTTCGGACGATGGTACCTCCTCGGACGAGGAAGCCAGCGACGATAGCAGCAGCAGCGCGGCCGCCTCTAGCTCTTCTGGTTCTGGGAATAACAACTTTGACAGTACGCATTCCCGAGTCCTGTGTTTCTCACTTCGGCATAAATTTGCTCCCACATTCTCAAGCCTCCTCAAGCAAAATCAAATACATTATGAGCGATGGTCTCTAACATCTAGGTTCTTATAGGCCTCACCTCTGGCTACACTGGCTCACCTATCACCGTTGAATTTGGCTCATCTACAATCACCCTCGGCTCTTATGCTTCGGGGGGTTTCAGTAACTCCGCCAACGCTACCGCGACCTTTCGCAGCAGCAGCACCGCTGACAGCGGTAGCGATGCTGGCACCACAGACGGCAGCGGAAGTGCTACTGCTACCCCATCCGGTCCCACCACCTCCCTGCCTATCGCAACAACACCTCCCAACTCCGGAGCCGGCGCTGTTGAAGTCACAAGCGGTTTACTGGGACTCATAGGTCTTGTCGCCGCCTTCGTCCTCTAAAAAAAAAGGTCCTTTTGGGCTTGTTGGCTAGCATTACTTGAATTGCACATACCCTGCGCGTGACTTGAACCACCCCCTATTCTCCCTCTATCTTTGCAGCATGTCAATGGAAAACCTGCTAGAAGGACGTAATACTGGCCCTCCCCCCTTTCCCCGATGAACCGTTTCGCGCGCGCGTTGAAGAAGAACCTAGCTTAGAAATTGGTGGGTGGCGTTGAGGTATTTGGAACTGAAGACGTACATACAGAGAACCACGGTCTTGTAAATTTTGCTTTGTTCTGTTCTAGCATTGGGTCATTTTTTTGGCTTTGCGTTCTAGAATCCGACAAACTACATGTCTCGACGACCATATCACAGCATTTATTCTAATCAATTAGTTCTAATGAGAGTTTACATTTGTTCGTTTACATTGATGAACTTGCTAGTGTCCTGTGCTCTATTGTCTACATTTTTATTGATGGCCTGCATTCAACGGTGGAATCGAAGCCCTAAACCAGTGAATATAACTTACAATTCGACTGTGCTCTGCGACAAGAACATGTCACGTAAGACCATCAATCTATAAACCATTAACCTTATCTTACGCCTTGCAGCTCCCCGGCTCGGGCTTCCGATGGCGGACTTCCGGTTCTCGTTCACGTCATGGTGTGCTCACAGCTGCCTTGTGACCACTGGCACTGTAGGTTCAGTCTTGCCGTAATCTGCCCGCCGTGATTAGGAGGAGAGGGGTCGGGGATTTGCGTACGCAACCTGCAACCTACTTACGACTAGAAGCAAGCGCGCTTCGGCCCGTAGTAGTCTCACTTGTTCTTGAGACGCCCGCCGCCTTTCATGTACACCAATATGGGAAACTACGCGGAATGGATCACACGACACGCAAACATCATTAATTACTATCAATACGTGATTATTGAGGCTATTCTATCTATCTATCTGTCGTCGCTGTATACTCGGTCACCCTACTGCAGGGAAAAAGCGCCGAGACTCTATGCCATGTCTGCCCGCGTGTTCTGTCTAAGCGAAAAGTCGTAAGCTCATGTCTGATGCTTCATAGTGAAGAAGTCGTAATTGCATCCGCGTGTGTGGTGGTATGTCGACCTCTAGGTAGGTAGGTAGGTAGGTAGGAGAAGTGAAAAACCGGCGCCGAAACAATGCAACGTGACGAATCTAATCGTGAATCAATCTAAAACCCGAATTGTGACTCATCCAATAACGCCATGGGAGAACATGAGCCACCCTAGGGTCACACACGCGAGAAGCACGCCTCCCTGTTCCCTCCTCCCCTCCCACCCGCCAGCCGCGTTTCCAGGGAACTCCTTCTGGATTGTCGCGGTGGCGCTGGCGGCCGAAAGAGTGCAGCTGGCTGTTCCGCACATATAGCCGCTTGGGCAGCATCCAGACACAGGACCCGCGTCACTCCCGCAGAGAAACCAACCACTAGCACATGTTGCGGTTGCTGTGGGCGCTGCTTGGGCGTCTGTCAGTGGCACTACGATTGTTGCGCCGTGGGTGATGATTGTTGTGCTCGCTATGGGCGGGCAGGATGTAGTGCTGCAATCCCGTCCTGTGCGGCAGCATCCTGACCCTGCGGATGCCACGCATGCGTAGAACCCTGTCGGGCAGTAGTCGCTTGTCCTTGTTGTGCCCCCTATTGTTGTGGTTGGGCCTGAGCTCGTGGGTCGGACGGGTGGAAGCCCTGTGCCGCTCGCGGACTCGGAGTCTGAAGTTGAGGTTGTCGTCCGCGTCGCGGTGGGCGTTGATGTTGTGGACCGTGACGAGGCTGTCGACGTGGTAGTAGTCGTCGGCGTGCTCATACTCGTCGGCGCGGGTGTTGTGGTCGTTGTCGTTGAGGTTATTGTTGAGCTTGCTGATTGGACACCTATATAGCACATAGTGTCGCTAGTTAGTTTAACGAGATCTCGGAATAGTAGAGTGTGCGAGATAGAGCGTGATAAAGACTTGCAACCGATATCCGCACACACGAAACCCGGGATGCAACATCCGCCGCCATCCTCAGCTGGACAAGCGGTGTTTCCGTCCGCACATGCGGCGACACTACCGCCGCATGTTTCGCCGTCCGGGCAGCACCCTACATTCCCTGCGTCGGGGGCGTTCTCGACCACGAAACATGTCGTTCCGTCTGTGCAGCAGTAGTTCGGCTCATTGATATTCGAGCAAACGTGCGTGCCGCTAGGACACGTGAAGTCGCGGCCCTGAAGGCGTGCTAACGCTTCTATTGCCCGTCGATATAGGGACCATGAATCCCCGTTCGACTGCCTCCCCTGACTATCATAGCTCCTACCGCTTCCTCTTATCCTGCTCCTCACATCCAAGCCCCAATAGTCGTGATGCCGTGGAAATGGAGGCCGAAATGAGAGAGTAGCTGAACTGTTGCCCGCGAGGAGGGCCTCTTCCTCAGGCGTAAGCACGAGAACACCGGCTTCCTGGGCCTGGAGCTTCAGCGGTGATTGAGAACTTCCGTAGAAGTCCTGCGGCGCGAAAGCGAAGTATTCAGGCATGAACTTCTCGCCTTCATCCAGCGACATCTTGCGCACAGCCGTGGGGAGTGTCTGGAGCCCATCTTCGTCGTTCCTGGCGTCCGCCGCTTGTGCGTGAAGCTGGGTCGCGAGAAGCAGGAGAAGCGAAGGTGGAAGCGAGAGAAATGCGATAGGGACGCGCATTGTGGCTTCGTTGTTTCAAGTCTTACCCGAGCGCAAACTATGAAGGGGTTTGGTTTATGCGGATTGCGAAGATAATTGGGCGTTTTAAGAACTTGGAATGCTACCCTGTTGAAAATGTTGCAGAAGCTCTCGATGGCTGATCGTCGCACAATGACAATGGATCCTCTCGGATGCCTCTTCCCGGGGGCTTGGCGGCACCTGAATACCTAACCTACGGTGGCGCGAATCTCGCGGATCACTCCACGTGTTGGACAGTTACACCGAGATACCAATCGAATGACGGAGAGCAATTGGTCGAAATCGAAAAATACGTAGTAGAGAGGACGGTGAGCTAGCTCCCTAGTCGACCATGGGGTAGGTAAATATTGTGGTTGGGCCACGGTATATGGCCAACCACCCACGTCAGAATTGGCGTGGCTGGGTTGGATGATATGATTTGTACCGCCGCCCTATCAGCGAATTTGTTTCCCTTGCTCTCGACATAAGCTCGGGTTCTGTTGGGGTGCTTTTTTGGGTTGTGGTATTATTGCCTGGTCTTTCGGTACAGTACTGTGTGTATGAGAATGAGTTGTCGTTTTGTTTGTTCCCAGTGATCGTTTGAATTGACTGAGACATGCCGAGACACTGAGTCTTGAAGGAGCAATGTTCTCGAAGATTTGGACCCTGCCAAGCATTTGAGATCGCCCGAGATCTCCACAGTCGCTAGTAGAACTTCGGGTTTCTGGTGCATTATCGTGGGTATCGGGTATAATGGTCCTTGCGATTTTTCTAAGTCGGTATTATATAGTTACATGGTAATGTTACATGCTCTATTATGTAATAGATCGTTTATACAGACTCATTACATTTTTTTCATACATTCCTCTAATTACCAAAGCTGGGATTCGCTGCTATCCTCGGATTCTGATGGTCCCTCCTCGATCTCAATCATGCCCGATGATTGCTTTTTAAGAAACGCAGAGCAGAGGATACCGGTCGCTACACTCACATTGAGGCTGTCCACAACACTGGACAGACTGCTAGACGGGCTAGGAATTGATACTTCATGATCTGCCTGCCGTCGGACTTGTTTAGTGAGCCCTTCTCCTTCGCTACCGATCACTAGCACCGTTGGTTGCGATGACAAGGGATCATAGGTCTCGAGGCGGTCGACTGTCAAGTGCGAATTCCCTTTAGACCGCTTCGGCGACGGAACCGCAGCATATACTAGCCAGCCGTTCTCTTTTGAACGCGTGAGAAAGTCTACCGTTGAGTTGACGGAGAATAATGATATCACTTCAGATGCCCCAGCTGAAGCCTTTAGCGCTACTGCTGTCAAGGTGGCTGAGCTGCTCTTTGTGATAGCGATCCCGTTGACACCTAGGAATGCTGCGGTTCGAAGGATTGCGCCCAGATTACCTGGATCCAAGATGCCATCTAATAAGAGAACAAACGGGTTTCTCTCTTTGGGTAAGTGGTAACTAACAAAATCAGATGTTCCGTTCACCTTTGCCTCTTCGCTGGACTGGTGAGCTATTTCGACGTGAAATCCGGGGGTTTTAAGGTCCTCGGACAAGGGCCCTAGTGCCTTGAGGGGTAGCTGAGGTAATGGGGAGGCCTCGAGAATACATCCGTTATGTGGTCTACCACTGCTCATCTTATCTAACATTCGTAAGCCATCATTTGGTACTTTCGTGACGTCAACTCCTTTTTGGCGAGCTAGCTTTGCGAGCATTTCGTCTTGTGGGACATTTCGCCTATCATCCCCATTGTAGATGTACAATTTGTAGAGCTGTCTTCGCGAATTCTTTAATGCTGCTTCGATTACGGATCGCCCGTATAGAAACTGTGAGGCTGCGGTGGTGTGGTGGATACGAATAGGACCGTCATCCGACTTCCAATTTTCTTGTTCCTTTCGAGGATTTTGCTCATCTCTATTATGAGGTCTTGGCTGTTCAGGCTTGCTGAGGAAGGACTCATGGGGAGCTCTAAATGGAGGAGCATTGGCGAAGTCTTTATGTCGAGGATCGGGAAATGAGTTATCAGTGCGCCGCATACGTTCATTGCCGAAGCTCTTCTTCGGATCTGCGTCGAATCTTGAGCGTGGCTCTCGCTTCGAGTCTGCGTCGAATCTTGAACGTGATTCTCGTCCCAAAGGTCGTCGAGTATATGCTGGAGATGCAGGACGTGACGATGCGCGTCCCTTATCTTGAAATGGATTCGACTGTTGTCCAGGGCTCGCTTTGAAGTCCCTCATAAAGTCGCTTGAGGTCATGCGGTCGGAAGAGGAGCGAGGGGGCGATGATGTCTTGTGGCTGCGATCCCGGCTCTCCAATTCAGCCATCTTCTCCCTCAAGCCTCCATGTTTCATCTGATATACAAGGCTTCGTTTACCGAAACTATTTTCGGGGTCATTGAACCGTGACCGCCTAGACTGCCGGCTAGGACCTGTGTCGGTCACGTCTTTCTTGCCTCTCTTGATTTTGAAAGTCGGCGGGGTCCAATCTGGGTCGCGGTTTCGGCTTGAACTCTTCGAAGGAAGGCGATACTTGGTAGCGCCTGAAGATGATTGATTAAAGCCTTGGGGCCGGGACTTCTGGGATTGTCGAAGACCATGGTGGATGCCGGAAAGCGACGATGCGAGCCGGGAGGGGATGATAGCAATCCTCTGTGCATTTAATGTTTTAAACAATACATTATGTCTACAAAGTAAACACGAAGAAGCCGGGAATCTCATTGCACCATTGGTAGACAACGGTTACACACCCAATCTTTGGATGTACGGTGAATCGTGGTGAGAGATGCATACGGTCGCAAATAGTTTGATGCATGTGAATCAGGAAAAATTCCCAACTAAGGCTTATCTTATCGGCCATGATTGCTGGGATATTGGCTACAGTAGATACACCCAATCGCAGTAGCGCCTCCGATAATGGAGCAGTACTGATGGAGGTACGGTATCTAAGGCTGCCCAAGGTACCAAAGGTTAGGCGCACTAGTGCCTTAGCTACATGTACTTAGCTACTGTACTATTAGGTACCACCTATTGTGTAAGTACCTAACCTTAGTGCGTGTACCTGCTTGCTGATAGCACTAAACAGAGATCTCTTGAGTGGTCAATCTGCTAGAATTAGGTGTAGGAAGGTAAGTTATGGGTCAGACCAGGGGTCTGACCCCTAGCTAATCTACCATTTCCCCCCGCCACTCAGCCACCACTAGCCACTTTTCCACGCCACATTGCCGAGGACGAGGTAGCCAAAACCATTTTAATATTGAACGCGTGATTGCTGAATATTGATTGATGCGCGTTTCTTCACAGCAACAGTTTGCCAAGTTTTGGTCTCCCCTCCATCACTACCGCTTCACTTTCTATGATCGACTTCACTCTACGTTCTTCCTACTCGGCTATTAATAATTAGCACTTCTGCGTATGTTATACATTCTGTTGGGCCTCTGCAGGATTGTCGCAATTTCGATGAGGCATTGTCGCATTTGAAGCTGCTGACCCATCACTCCGCAGGTAACCAAGTCGAGTAGCCAGCAACCTCACTATTTCTTGCGCGCCCTTCATATTTCGATTGTAATTACACATGATGTCTCATTCATGTCAACGAAAAACATTAATACAATGGAGGATTTGATAGACGACTCTACTAGCTACGATGCTGTTGAGGAGGTTGCGGCGGACGACGCAGACTATGCTTTACAACAGGGAATTGAGGAACATGAACAGTATTCACGAAACCTTGTCACGAAGACCGAGAGAAGTACGGCAACAGTGGAGACTTCTGGCGCTGCCGTCTCCCAAACCGGTTTGGAGCTCGAAGCCGATTCCATACGGGACTCCCTTGAAGACTGGGAGACGGTTGAAGATAGGCAGGGCTCCGGACATGGGCTGGAAAATGATATGTTAATATCCAGTCCGCCGCAGCGACTACGTGCCATTGAAGTCGTACTGAGACCCCCGCCCGATCCCGAGTCGTATGAACGTATTCCTCCGAGTCGGTTGGTCCTGCGGGTTTCGGAAGGGAGTGAAATTGATGACGAGACTATATACGAAGTCGAGTTTAGAGATGGCCGTTTAGAATATGTAAGTGTGAAATGATTTGAGGCTCTAGGTACTTTTTACCTACTTGCAAAGGCCATCTTGGAGGTGTTGTTACTCGGGGTTTCAAGTATAGCTCTGGCATCTTGTACCTTGCTGTCTCTGGCAACTGCCGTACTAGACACTTTGTATATGACCGCCCAATTTTCTACGCGTGATTTCTAACTCCCAACTCCCAACTACCAATTTCCCATTCACTATCTCCCATCTCCCATTTCCCATTCACCTCAAAGAAAACTTGCCATTTTTAGCTGTATGGTGTATTAGCGCACCTGCCTCGTCAGAACTTCAACTTTTTTCTCGCCCACTTTCCACCTACATAT
Source organism: Xylaria digitata (assembly GCA_022495195.1). Lineage (NCBI taxonomy): Eukaryota > Fungi > Ascomycota > Sordariomycetes > Xylariales > Xylariaceae > Xylaria > Xylaria digitata. The sequence goes on from MU377042.1 coordinate 120,679, forward strand.
CTCACTACAGCCTTCGTATTGCAAACCACATCTTTACCATCTCACTTCGCCTTCACATTTCTTCAACCTATCCCATTCGTTACTTGCCATTCGTGCGAGTTGCATCCTGCGTGCAAGATGGTATGTTGTACATTGCAACCATGCCCAAATACAGCGCTACATGATATCTGAACATTGCGTGTATTTCCCTTGAAGGATACTTTACCTCCTACCTTGCCGCCGCTGCACTGCTTGTTTTCTTTATACCAATCTGTTCAGTTCGAAGCCCTAATATCGTCGGCCTACTTGTGTACTACAAACATCTTCAATCTCGTTCTCATGTATTTTCTGTATCAACAACTGACCTTGGGTTCTTGATAGGCTACATATGACGACGTTGTTCATTACAGGGGTGGGCGAAAAGCTATTGAGGCTTACCACCTAACGTTGGGCTCTCGCTCTACCACAATGGAGAGGAATACAAACAAGCGGCCTCGATCGGAAGATGAGTATGAAGAGTCAGATTCGGATTCTTACACCTATCAAAGTCAGAAGCGCCTAAAGTATCACAAATCTCCTATGCGCCATACTCGTAGAAGCACACGCCAGGTATCCCGTCAGGCATCAGCTTCTCTCAACTCTGACAGGTCTGGGTTTCGTCAGTCAATATCTCAAGCGAGCGATCAAGAGGATGACGAATTAGAAGAACGGACAAAAACCCTAGTTGCCTCATTGCGTACAAGTCGCATAACCAGGCACTCTGCTAATCGGAGGCGCGCAGATTTTGCAGACTCTGACGATGAGTTGGCTCAGGGTAACACTCAAAATGATGATGATGCCGATATTTTTGATATCGTTCGCTCTGACGTGGCACCTCAACCGCGAAGCTCAAGGTGGAGGAAAGCTAAAGTGAAAGCTCCTAAACCTAGTAGGCGTGATCACAGAGACTCATCTATTGAGTTTGAGCCGGCTCGTCGGTCGGGTAGGTCCAATAAGAATCTGAAAAGCATGAAGGATCCAGAGATCGATGACTACGAAGTTGTTGAAGAAAGGCAGGCTAATGCCCCAAAGCATGCGGCTGTCAAGGAAGTGTTTCAACAGCTCCCCTCGGATTCCCACTTCCGACAAATGCACTCAGATGTGTGTGAATCGTGTCTTGCCGAATCTGGAGGGATTAAGAACCCTCTCCTACATTGCCAGGGCTGTTCTTTTTCCTACCATAAAGCATGCATTGGCCTCAGATCAGCACGAGAACACCGGGTTACCAAGATTGGCCATGAAGATTTCGTTCTGCAGTGCAAATTTTGCATTCAAACCTACAAGAAAAAGGATGCACGAGCGCCGAATCATACGATATGCCAGCTCTGTAAGATATCTGGGCCGTCTTGCGCTGAATTTTCCACCAAAAAGACCCCGAAGCAAGAGGAGAAGGCACGTATAGAAAACGGAGGAGAAGATCCCATCACAAAGGTTGACCCGCTCTTGGTTAATAATGCCGATACCATCCTCTTCCGATGTACGAATTGCAAGCGTGGTTATCATTTTGAACATCTCCCAGCTCTGACTGCGGAGATAGTAGATGATCAAGATATCAAAGAGAACCGCCTTGAAGAATATTCTATGGCCGGCTGGAGTTGCAAGGATTGTATTGACACCACCTATGGATTACATTCTTTAGTTGCTTGGCGCCCGCTTGACCCAACTACCTACCTTCCAGGGCAAACCAACCAAGATTATAGTGAAGACAACATCGAATATCTTATTAAATGGACCGCACGTTCGCACTTTCATGACACATGGATGCCAGGAGCTTGGGTCTTCGGAGTCGCTTCTCCTGTCATGCGGCAGGCATTCCACAAACGTGACTCTTCGATTAATCCTAAGATGGATAAATTGACTGCTATAGAGGAAGAGTGGCTTCTGGCCGATGTTCTTCTCAATGTTAAATACCGTACTCGAGTTAAGACTTTAAGCAAAGCTGAAGATTTACAACGAATCGACGACATCACGTCGGTGTTTGTCAAGTTTCAAGGCTTAAGTTATGAGGAGGTTGTTTGGGATGAACCACCATCACGGGATTCCGGCGCACCATGGGAGGCTTTCGTCGCGGCCTATGACGAATTCCTCAATGGCAAATACTTTGTCGCTGTTCCTGACTACAAGATGCGTGAACGCATTGCGCTCTATAGATCTCAGGACTTCGAAAAAGATTGCGAGCTCAAGAGCCAGCCCGCTCAATTGAAGAAAGGAAAGCTCATGGAGTACCAAATGGAAGGGGTGAACTTCCTGTTATACAATTTCCACCAGCAGCAGAATGTGATCCTTGCAGATGAAATGGGACTAGGCAAGACGGTCCAGATCGTCGCATTCATATCCGCTCTCACTCATTCCAAGCCAGGTTGCTGGCCATTTTTGGTCGTAGTACCAAACGCCACATGCCCTAATTGGCGTCGGGAGCTCAAACAATGGGCCCCTGATCTGAGAGTTGTTGCTTATCATGGCGGCAAGGTTGCCCAGGATCTCGCATATAGGCATGAGCTGTATCCCGACGGCCCAAAGAGTGGCATGAAGGCTCACGTGGTAATCATGTCATACGAAGCTGCCGCCAACGTAAACAGTGTCTTCTATGGAGTCAAGTGGGTTGGATTAATAGTTGATGAGGGACAGAGACTGAAAAATGAGGAAACAATACTCTATAAATCGCTCCAGGACATGAGGATTCCCTGCCGAATCCTCCTTACAGGTAAGCAAATTAATCACCTTTAACTTTTCGCCGTTAACTTACAGTTACTTAGGTACACCCTTGCAAAACAACAAGAGAGAGCTTTTCAACCTATTGCAATTCATCGATAGGAAACGGAATGCTGAGGAGCTGGATGCAAAATATGCCGAATTGACCAAAGATAATCTTCCGGAGTTGCACAACCTTATCCGGCCATATTTTCTCCGGCGGACCAAGGCACAAGTCCTAAAGTTCCTTCCGCCTATGGCACAGATTATCTTGCCAGTGACCATGACAGTTGTCCAAGAGAAGCTATCCAAGTCCATCATGGCACGAAATCCCGACCTCATTAGAGCCATTATCTCAAGATCGAAAGTTAAAGCTGGGGAACGGAAAAGTATGAGCAACATCCTCTCTGATCTCCGCCAGTGCCTATGTCATCCTTTTTGCTTTAATAGTGAAATAGAAGACAAAACGGTAGGCATGGTGCAGATGCATCGGAATCTTGTCGAAGCTTCGCCGAAACTCTTGTTGTTCGAAATCATGCTCCCAAAGCTTAAGGAAAGGGGTCACCGTGTTCTCATTTTCAGCCAATACCTTCATTCTCTCACAATACTAGAAGACTTTTTGACTGGCTTGGACATGGCCCACGCGCGAATCGACGGGAGTCTGTCGGCGTTAGAGAAGCAAAAACGCATCGATGCATTCAACGCCCCCAACTCTCCTTTGTTTGCCATGCTTCTCTCCACCCGTGCGGGAGGTGTTGGAATCAACCTCGCAACTGCAGATACAGTGATCATATATGATCCAGACTTTAATCCACACCAGGATCTTCAGGCCCTTTCGCGTGCTCATCGTATCGGACAACAACGCAAAGTGCTGTGCTTTCAGCTGATGACGAAGAATACAGTGGAAGAGAAGATTATGCAAATGGGCCGAAAGAAGATGGCGCTCGACCACGCTCTCATTGAGAGTATGGATGCAAAAGAAGAGGCTGGCGAAGACTTGGAATCGATTCTTAAGCATGGAGCCGCCGCTCTGTTTAGCGACGAATCTAAAGATAAGATTGTTTACGACGACGCATCTGTGGACAAACTTCTTGACCGGAGCCAAATTGAAAACACTGACACTGGCGACGACGATTCGGCGGAAACTCAATTCTCATTTGCCAGAATCTGGGCGAACGATAAAGGTGACCTTTCTAATAATACGGAAGTCAACTTGCAAGACGTAGCTCCTGAGGTCAGCACAAGTATATGGGAGAATATTCTCAAGGAGAGGGAGGCGGAACACGAGCGTGAGCTTGCTGCAAACCGGCAGGTCTATGGTCGTGGTGCCAGGCGACAAGGCAAGCAGGGCATTGATTATAAGGCCAACCGCGTATGTTTCATTGAAGGCGATGATGAATTCTTATTAACACAAGGGCAGCCTCGGACGGTAGATAGCGGCGGTTCTGAAATCGATGTTGATGATGAATTATATATCGACCAAAACGACATAGAGGACGAAGATGACAGTGATGACTATGGCGCGAAGGGCCCCAAAGGTAAAATCCTGACCACGAAAACCCAGAAGAGCCCAGTGAAGGGCAGAATTAACACGCCGTCAAGGAACTCAAGGAGCGGGAAACAAAGCGTATCCATCCCAAGAACCCCAAGTTCCCGGTCCACTAGAGCGACACCGGAAAAGCGAACCAGACCTTCCGCAGTCGAGACTCCCACCAAATGCTCAGTCACAAACATCTCAGGGCCAGGCATCGCGAAACGCCCGCTCCCAAGCCCCGCGAGCACAATTCCCGACAGTCCCTACCCAACATAGTGTAAACATCAACCCCTACAACCCACACACTCTCCCCAGCCGGCCCCATTCGCTAACCGTAGCTTCTAATCCTACTAACCCCGTCGTTCACCACAATGCCCGCGTACCGGCCGCTTACCCACAGGCTATAGTAACCAACCATCCTCAGATGCCTGCACTCCATCCTCCGGCGGTTCGACTCCCTAATGGTGATGTTACCCTTACAGGTTGGATTGGCGGAGGAAACCCTTGCGCTCTCTGTTACCAGCAGCACACCACCCTCAACCCCTGTGTTGATCTGAATTCGGAGCTTTCCTTACGGCTAGCACTTGATAGGCTCAGGTCTGCTGGCGAGAGCCCGGCGGCATACGCTGCCCGGAACTATTTCTCCCAGAGGCTTCAGACTGTGATAGCCCAGAGACAAACCAAACAATAAGCCAGTAAAACTTCTATTGCAGCAAAAAAAAAAAAAAGACGCGAAGGCAAAGTACATATTTCTATTGGCGGTATCTAGACTAGAGCAGATGAAACGGGCTCGTTGCATTAGAGGTTGCATAAAAATGGTGGTGGCGTTTACGAGGCCAGTTCGCACCCGCATAGAGAGGGCGGATGAATTGAGATATTAGCATCGTAGGTTTAGGGAGAATAAGGCGAGAAAATTCATATCCCAGGTGTATCTTGTGTGTGTACCTGTGTGTGCAACTTGTTCGTTTATGGGCCGTTTGTCACGTGGGAAACACAGGACAAAAAAGCTGCAGGTAACCGTTCTGATGCATTTAACCTTATTTGAGGATTGTCTACAAACGGCCGTGATGGCCACTACCAGACTGTGACCAAAGAGCAAGGAGGGATTTGCTTGTCCTGCTTGACTCACCTATCGCCCGGTTGATTGAAATGCACTGGGTTCCGTTGTTGCTGATGCCCTGACTGAGTACATCTATCAGCCCCCTCCCCTTCATCTCTAGCCCATACCTTCCTGTGTCAGTGGGCTAGATCTTGTCTTTTTTCCCTTCCAGTTTTGTTTACTGTTCTGTCATAGTTGTCCTAATTAAGAAGCATTCATCTTCCCTGACATCGTCTGGCCACCAGCCTTCGTCTCCCTCTCCCTCTTGCCACGCTGCCTTCACGGACAATACCGTCGCTACTGCTTGTCTGGGCTCACATGCCGTACATTCTAGGCTTGGGCCCATTTTCCGTTTGCTACATTTATTTTACCTATAATTGGATTTAATTGATTGGCAAAAGGGGGGGTGGGAAATAGTACCTTACCGACCTATCTCTCAGAGACCTGCCTTGCCCGACCTACCGCCTCTTCAACATGGACATCCCTCTGCAAACCGCCTTCTCTGCCTGTATCAGTACTTCTGGCCCAGCTATCACCTCTCCCTCTGATTTGTCTTACTCCTCCGGACCATCTCACACATCTTCACGAAACACTTCTCCTGATTCTGCGTCCACCGGCACTCTCTCTCGTCATTCTTCTCCCCTCGTTGACTTGAGCTTTACGGCGGCCAGTATAGATTACACACCCAATACACTCCTTGGCCAGCCACTCAACATGGACAAGAACTCATTCCAATCAGTCAACGACCGTCGCAATAAAATCGTAAACGAACGACTGGCCGGGGCGCAGTACCAACACGCCCAACACCATCACGGCCACCAGCATCAACAACACCATCTACAACAGCAACAGCAACAGCAACAGCAGCAACTTACATCGCCGCAGCTTCAGTTTGTTCGACCCAATTTACAAGCGCCGTCTGGCCACCATCGCAGCCTCACTTCAGCCAACTGGAGGGCTCAGACACAGGAAGACGTCATCGTGCCCCAGCCTCGCACTATGTACAATCCTTTCGATACTACTGCTACCGCTCATCATACACAGCACCAGTCCAGTCGCAACACGCCATTTCCCAACACTCGCGTGAATTTACATCACTATCACCAACATGCGGCTAGTGTCACCTCATATCCCATCCTCAGCCCGACAACCGATGCTCAGCTCGACGGGAGCTTTGCCTATTGTTATGATCGTGGCAATGGCCAATATACCCGACTTGTTCCAGCCGATATGCTCCCACCCTTGCAGAATATTCCTGCTGTACAGCAAGGTCATGCCGGCATGGTAGTGGTTCCTCAACCTCGTGGTTTGCCTCCAAACGGACGTTCGAGTAATACAGAGCCTTTCGCCGTGCGAGTACGTGATTCCACTTTCTCTACATAACGGGCGGCTTCGAAACTCTTCCCACTCTGTGTCTGCCTACTAAGAAGCTCCTCAACAGAGTTCCACCGCGTCGCCCACTTCGCCAGCTGATACAATCCAGGTAAGCTACATGGTCGATCATGCATCACATAGTAGCTCCCGGGCACCTATCCATAGTAGATTCCATGTAGGATTTTGTACCGTACTCCCCTCTGCTCAGCTACCTTGTCTTCAAAGTCTAAAATAAGGAGAGGAGGTTACAGACAGAGCACCTTTTACATCAGCCACGTTTCTTGACCTTTGCTCACAGCCATGCTATCCCATTATTAACTGGAAAGTTTAATCATAGTTAACACAGAATTTTGTACAGTCACGAATTGACAATATTGTCGCCGCTACTCCCTCAACGCCGACTCACCTCAGTCCTGGCTCGTCCAATAACCCGCCTCCCGGTCACCGACGACCCAAAATTTACTGCGATAAATGGGTACATGAAGGTGTTTGTGCCTTTACTCAACAAGGCTGCAAGTACAAGCATGAAATGCCGTCAGATAAGATCACACAACATCAGCTTGGTCTCTTTCATGGTTATCCACAGTGGTGGAAGAAACATCAGGCAGACCTAGCGAGACAACGCGACGCACCGCCGCCCGAGGGCGCCAAGGATGGTGGGCAGAGCAACAATTCGCGGCCAAATAACGAACAATACCTTGGTCATACTAGTAGCCCTGGTGCTCTGGGTGGAGGCTTGGGCTTGACTTCTGACGCGGGCGGACAGCTTGCGTGGCGACCTAGTAGCGGGGAATCCCAGGCCTTAGGACGGGCAACAATATCTCGAAGCATGGTGGGCAGTTTGAGAAATACCACGAGTAAGTATCCAGTCTTTCTTCCAACGAGACTCCATTCAACCCAAAGTAAATTTAAGATACTTACGCTACCTCTTTCACTCACAGCCTCGCACCCACCTGATAGCAACCTATCACCCTGTCCGGTTTCATACGGATCGCCCTTCGGCCCTATCGCTCCTCCAGCCCGTAGCAATGCGGCAGTAAACATTCCAACCGAATGCGTACGTGCTTCATCGGTGGCACAATCGACTATGGAGCCACACGCCATGTCACAAGATACTCGAAGAAGCTCCCCAGTTGGTACCGGTATTACCACCTCTTCTATGCTGCCGACGAGTAACCCATTTGCATCGCTAGACATCCTTGACGACAGCGGCGATCGGAATGAAAATGAGGAACTTGCGTACAAAGAGGCCCCGCGTCGGGGCGGCGCGCATTTATCATAGTAGGGGTACATGATTCACACACCGCACTCCTACAACAAGAATATTTGGATACTAACCAAGCCTCGTGCATCGAGATTCTTTTACGGGCATGAACAGCGGTGGCCTACCTAGGTTCCGATATAATTATGCCTTAGATTCCATATCCAGAAATACCTTATTTCTTTGCGTTACTTCCGCTGCATGGACGCACCTCGGCCCTCGTCTTACCAATGAAGACGACATTCTACTATCCTGGCTACGACTGACTTATACAAATACCACACACAATTGGACACCAGAAATATCAATATCAACACAGAGCCACTAGCCGCACGACAGATCAGGACGTACACTATATGGACCTAAGGGCCAACGCGTGTCTGCTCTGAAGCAATAGGGCTGACGGGCACGACTGCATCATGACAATTTTCATATTACGCTCCGAAGAGCAAGGTTTTGGTTGGCTTGCATCACCATCACTCAACAGATTACAAGGGAATATTTACGAATCATAGACATAGCCTGGGACTCCAGCGCAATCAAAATGAGATATTAGGTGTATTATAGACGAGAGAAAAGAAGAGATGTGATGGCTACAGGGGCATCGACATCGATCTCCTGACGGCGAGAGACGGGGTCCCCTTTTTCGCATCACACTATGGTAGCGTAGCAGGTACCTCGCAATGTACTTGCACATGAGGAAATGAAGAAATGAGATATGTTGCCGAGCTTTTCTCATGATCCGTTGTTTGTTCGACCTTTGTCATATACCCTACCCCATACATCGGATGTATGAAGTCCGTAGCCGATTTTTGCCCAGAGCAACCCCTAGCTGCCGCATTACTGTAGATTCTGGCTCAGGCATCATGACATCAGGCCTCTGGCTTGGTTACCTATTCTGGGCTAAAGCGACGCTGTGGTTGGTGGAGAGTAGCGTGGCAGGAAGGCGTCTAGTAGGCTGTTTGTGGAGAAATGTGCGCCACGTTTCATTCTAGAGTACCTATACTATGATAAAATTATGGACTACGCTGCTACTCCTACGGATAGTGCTCTGCATCACCGACGGGGGCCGTCATATCCAATTAGTTCGCCCGTCACCATTTTTTGATGATTTATTAGCTGGGTAGCTACTCCCGTATGACATCATGCCACGTCTGTTTCTCTGCTTGGGCGTCTCGTGTAGCAACCATTGAGAGTGCCTGGCGTTTTACATCTAGACGATGAATTCATCGAGCATAGTATCGCGAGCACTATGGAGAATAAAAAGATATTTGAGGTTGAAATAAGCTTATCCTTACGTACTTAGCGCTTATAGTGCGCCGCTTAGGAAGGAGTAAATCCCCGACCGTGTGGGACCGTATGAATCAAACCCACGTTCGGATGTATGCAATGAGTATCCCTTCGTAGAGATGAGGTAGCAAAAGCATTGAGATTCGCTAAAATATCCGGCTGCGAGGTTTATTTAAGGTTCTCGCTAGGATGTCGAACGATGCGGGCTCCGTAGTTGCCCATCACCTATGATAATGAAACCGACGATTTCGTTTCTCATTTGTTTTCTCGTTTCCCCCTTCTTTATTTGGCCTCTATAGGAAATAGAACCGCTTCTCAAGCCTATTTTTCTCTCTGATGGGGTTTATCTATACCATACATCATTTCCATTTACCGTCAACATCACTCGGATGCCTGGCGCTTAACAAAAGACAGCTTAAGTTCTGGGAGCACGAGGGTGAAGTTTTCTTGCATGCCATCGTCAAAAGCTATCAGGTTCTCAACAGGGATCGAGCGGATATCGTAGTTGGCAACGATTCGCGCAACTACTGCACGGATATTGACCAAAGCTAGGGGTCGGGCAACGCAACCGTAGCTGCCCAGGGAAAACGGAGCGAAACCGGAAACTTCTCTAATCAAATCGGGTTGTGAGTACCATCGCTCCGGGATGAACTCGTTGGGGGAAGCAAAGCTTTCGGAGTCTAGAGTCAATGGTGAGTTATATTTTATTACGATGGGAAAGGAGTCTATCATGACATACTCCGACCGATTACGAACTGAGGACAGAATACTGTGGTATTTCCTGGGATGAATGTGCCGTCGATATCTAGACCTTCTGGTGGGGTAAGTCTTGGGAGAATTGTTGGTACTGGCGGGAAAAGTCGCAATGCTTCATTTATCACGCCATTGAGGTGCTTCAAGTTTGATAAATCGATATAAGCATATTCCCCAAGCTCACCTCGTTGTAGAGGGTCTATTTCGGCACGCAAGAGACCAATGTGATGAGGGTATTGTGCTAAATATCTGAAAATGATCGTCAAAGCGGTAGCTGTAGTGTCACTACCTCACGAATTAGTAAAGGTCGGTCTCGATCTAGTACACCTAGCTAACGACATACCTTCCGGCAACGATGATAAGCTGTGAGTCGCCCTCAAGGAGAGCGCGATCAAGTCCAGTGGGATTTTGGCCGTTGAATGGTTTGAGAAGGGAGCCCATGATATCTTTTGTCTCCCTTTTGGCCTTCGGATCGTGTTAGTCAGGGGCTGAAGACGCTACATGTTATTTCACTTACCTGCATACGATTATCGAGTTGCGAGACACAGTATCTGATGAAACCCCACCAGTCTTTAGTAGCACCGGGAATGCCAACTACGATGCGAAAGAACCATATGGGGAGCTTGAAACCGAGTGCAAAGGTTCCCGAGTTAAGAAGCTTAATGGCCTCATTTTCTTTGGTAGTCTCGAGCATCTCGAAGGAGCGCCCGAAGGCAAGTTCACCCATCACGTCGAAGCTGTAGTTGGTAAACCACTTCGTCATATCTATCGATTGGCCGGCTGAGTCTCCGATTGCCTTGAGCAGAATAGCGCGGTACCGAGTCATGCGCTGCTCGTAATCTCGGAGGTTCCTGTCACCAAATGCTGTACTCCAAACACGTCGCCACTTACTATGTAACGTATCGTCTCGTGTACTTTGCAAGGATACCACTATATTCGTCAGAATCAGCTATCGCTATTCAAGCATGGCCTATGGCTTCTGAAAGAGAGTTTAGGTTTAAAAGAAATCCTTATTTTCTGTAATACACTAAGAATAAGATAAAAGGCTTCGAGAATCGCTTACTGGGGTATGTCAAGTCGTACCAATCAGCTTTGCGGCATTTCGAATCTGGACCGTAGATGGCCTGAACGGCCTTGGGGTGAGTTGTGGACAAGTCATTTGAACCGATCCGCAAGAAGTTGCCGTGTTTCTGGTGTAGATGTAGTAGCTGTCGGAATGCATCTCGTTTCGCGAGGTAGGTTGCAAACCACGCGCTGGAAATTTTGCAACCCAGAGGACCCGGAAATTTGCTCAAGGGGTGGAAGAAGAGGCGGAAAATAACTAGACTGGAATAGACGCCGCCGAAATAACTAGCTGCTATGGAAAGGGTTCCGAGGATGGCGGCATGACTTGATAGCTGGAAGACACGAGACTGAATGAAGGTAGATATGGCAAATGCTAAAATAGCGGACAATATGTACCGGCTGCTATACAGGTGATGCTCCCCGATCTTGAAATATTTGAGATGAGAAGCGACCCCGGCAGCCAAAGCAGCTAAGGATATTATGGCATCCATGTTGCTGTCTAGCTCAGAGGTTGTAGATAAAGATGACTGAACTATTGTATTTGGGGTGTATCTGTTGTACCGCACACGCGGGTGCCATCACAGCTTGAGAGGATGGGATAGCTTATGCACATAGGCTAATAGATGGATGATCAATGAAAGCTACAACATAAACCCTTTAGACAATCTTTATGGGCTTGACCTTTGTCCAGCACTTGAGCAAACTAACCATATCCGGAGCATTCGTCACATACCCGACTAGCAAACTTCTCTGGGCGATAGATGTTGGGACCTCGTCGTGCATCTTATGTCTGCCAACCTCGACTTATTGTTGGGAGGGTGGTGCGTAAGACTTATGCGCCACAGCGGCGTGGTTATCCCCCAAAACGGTTCTACCAGCTCGGATGAGCTAAGCCGCCCTTGCATCTCGGTGTGACTGCGAGCCAGGATTAGCATTCCAAAGTGAAGTAGTATAGGAATGTTAACATGTTTGATTACATAGCTATCAAAGGAATTATGTGCAACAAGGCTTCTAGGACCAAACCCGTGTACGTCCGCTATAGAATTGAATTATAACAAGGGCTTCTACTAGGGTGTGAAGAGCTTGGAATGATGGGTTCGAATTACAATAATTCTTCTAGGGTCCAGAACTTCCTTTGACCATTCTAGAGGGTCTCCGGACTTACCCATTCTGGACAGCCCTACAGCTGGGTCTCGGAATGAAGTAGGGGGATGTTGTGGCTGAATTCCCAACACCGAAGCATCAGATGTTTCCTACATTGGGGTCTGAGATTCCAGAGACTATTGGAGGCTAGTGTCAATTGCGTGTAACATGAATCATCGGGTTGAGAGTCACAACGCCATGTCATGCTCGTCACACGCGGTATAATGCCGGTGCTTAGGGTCAAAAGCCCGACCCGCATGATTGCCTCAAGCCAGCATATTAGCATTTCACTGGTAATAAGCTCGATAAATACATGCCCCTACCTATACTTTCTCATTGATATCAATGTCTGTAGACATAGCGATCGCCTTGGTGGCATCGAAATCATGATGTAAAGACCCAAGTTTCTGTTCCATTGCGGCCACACAATCCGGTCCTAATATCATACGAAGATAGTTATACCCATTATCAACGGCCTTGACGATTTCGCGCCCGGCCTTATCGGGACAACCGCGTACAAGGTGGGGAGGAGGCACGTCCGTGATACCCTTGGACATAGTCACCATACTATCGAGTGCAGTTCCCTTGTAAGGCTTGCTGAAACCCCCTGTGCTCTCGTGTGCAGCAGGAGTGATCAGGCGGGTAGAAAAGGGGGTGCGGAAAGCGCCCGGTTCCACGATGAGAACCTTGACGCCTAATGTCTCGGCCTCCTGGATAAGGGACTCGTGGATTGCTTCGATGGCAAACTTACTGGCGGAGTAAATACCCCGTCCAGGACGAGCTATGAACCTATTCGAGGTACTGGTCAGCTATATCACATCAGTCAAGGAGAGGAGGGCGGGGAAGTAAGCTTACCCAGCGCCACTGCTGATGAGAACCACATGTCCGAAACTCTTCGCGCGCATGACCGGGAGGCACGCTCGAACAGCGCGGAGAGGCCCGTAGAAGTTGACTTCCATCTGCGCGCGAACTTCCTCTTCGCTGTCTCACAATACTCGTATTAGCCGGAGGGGGCCTCCCTTTCTCTCATGCATGGCGTAAAGGGGCTGCTTCACTGACCTAGTATCCTCGACACCGCCGATGAATGCATATCCAGCGCTATTGACGAGCACATCGATGTCGTGCTCTTTAGAGATGCCGGCGAACCGGTCGTAGGAGTCCTCTTGTGTAGGGTCTAGCTGTACCCAGATGCCGCCCTTGTCTGAGAAATCGGGATTCGTCTTCTCCGCCTTGGCCACGTCGCGCGTCGCCCCTATTACCTTGTGGCCGGCTTGTAGCGCCGCTATGGCAATGGACTGGCCTAGGCCCGATGAGGCGCCCGTTACTAGCCAGGAGAGGTGTCTTGCTGTCATTGTCGATTGCTACTGTGATTTTATGACTGCAGCTGAGAATTTAAAGATTACAGATAGCCGATTGAGTATGCCTAACGGGAAATCCAGGCGAGTTTTATGCTCTTGATCCTAGGCCCCGCATATTATTGTCTATCGATCTAGATATACTCTTGTGAAATAATTGGGCTTCATCGAACGGAGATAGCAAAATTAAGTCCGTGACCGCCGATAGTTAGTTTCGATAGTATCTCGCAAACGCCGCAATCTCCTGTAGGAGGCTCTGTCCAGGTGTTAGTCTCAATCCTATCTACCGAGTAACTACCATGTGACGTAATTTAGGGGTGAGTGGTAGTTTTCTACTATGCCAGCGTTAGTGACGATTCTCAAAGTTAGTGCGCCAGCTAGTGATATTGTCTGAATATGAGTCTGATGTATATTATATCTGCCTTCCAAATATTCGATGAGACTTTGAAAATGGCCTGTTTATTAAATCTTGACAAGCTCTAGCTCCTCGCCAGATCCCGCCAGTGACTCGCTGCCTTTATCGCCAGATATATCTATTCGTTACTCAACGAACTCGATCACTATAACAAAGGCTAATGCGGCTGAATTCCAACACCGAGGCGTCGAATATTCGCGATTTCTTCGGCGAAGCTCTAGTATGGCTTAGGTGGTATTTCTAGATTGTGTAGAAACGGTAATGCAATTGACCCCTAAGCCCTCCAATATTCTCATGGGGGTGCCAGTCACCTATTATATATACAGAAATCCACTACAACCACCCCATAGGGTAGCTGCTACATCATCCCCTGACAATTACGGACTGCTTTTTGGGATTACGTGATCCAGTATAAACTAGGCCATAGCCCATAGTGAGTTATATAGTCGCTATATCCTTCGTTAAAAGCAAGGGCGTTTACTTCATTATCTGCTGTGTCTTTGGAAAAGTCCCCGTGGAAAAGCCATGAAAAGAGGGGTTCCCAATGCTCTTGCCTCATCGTAATCCCTGACTATGTAATATTGAAAACTTGGTACGAAGGGGTCTGCAGACTTATTGTGGTGGTGTGGCGGTCCAACTTGCTCTGCCTCCTCCGACCGCCCTCCCGTTTTGCTACCGCCGCCTCGACTCCGCTAGAGCACTATATTGAGAAAAACGGAACCGTCAAACCCCCCGAAACACCCTGCTCGTCCTCCTCTGGACGATGCCTTCTATATCGTCCACCCCTCCTCTTTTCTGAGCGCCCTCTGCCTACCGACCCATCCTTAAGTTATGCCACTGAGAGCCCGTGTCAAGGAACAGTAAGTGATAGGCTCTAAAGCTCGGGTTTCAATGCCTAGCCCGTTGTTTTCACAGGAGATTCCGGATGATTTTCTTACCTGGAGTGGGTGGCCGAAAACGATCTCGAAATGTCTCACCTCTACAGCGAGTTCATCACCACAACTCAGTGGATAGCTGCAGCAAGCTGCAGCAGCTCAGGAACTACGAAAAATAAGGAAATCTAAGGCTTCGATTAAAACATGATACAAGAATGTTAAGAACCCAAGGGCTCAAGATTTGCCAAGAACCATGAAAATATATTAATGAAAAATTATTAATGAAAATTTTAATATAATTATTTAGCTAATATATTAATTTATAAATCACATTATATTATCCTAACTTTTGTGAAATATTTATCGTTTCTACTAAATTGTATATGTCAGGACTGCTAGTATGGGGCAGAATATGACATATGACACTTGTTGATCCAAGAGGCTTTTGGAATACCCTCGTAGCTACGCTACTGCTATATGCAGGGAATCTTCTTTGTTCCTAGGAATCGTGGGATTGCGAAAGTATATTACCTAGGCATAGATCTAGAATTAGGTGCATAGGTCTGTGAGTTTGCTCCCGACATCGAAATATATGCACCATGGTTGCGATTAGCCTTTTAAAAATAACGAGACGTGAGCACTCCCAGAAGAGCTTGAGTCTAGTTAACTCCTCGGTAATGTGGGACTTTAGTACATAGTAGAGAGGCTCGCTTGGCCATTGTGATATAGCTGACACTGTCTCGACGAAAACCACCATTCTAGACACCCATGCCACGTGATGTAAATATACTCCCCATTTGATTTCGACACTGGAGAAAATCCCACGTCAACAACCTGAGGATGTCCATGAGTGGACCGGGAGACCTTTAACCACATTTTTTGAGAAGTGTCAATCAGAATAAGAGCTTTAAGGCGATTAAGGCGGGTTTGTCCAACGCTTTCTTGATGACTATTAGCGTATCCGAAAACCAACCTAATAATATTTGAATTTGGCTTGGCCCGGCATAATCTAACGTAATTTACGTTTTTAACGCTAGCTATTGTATATAGAAAATTTTTAAAGGAGAAGGAGGTGGGATGTGGGGATAACGCGATTGGGAGACTACGGGTTTTCGTGCCTCTATCTAAAGGTCCGGACGCGACAGCATGGATGTTTGCGGGAGATTGATAGATGAAAAAGGAGCTCTCGTCAGGATTGGCCTTATATAAGAGTTTGTATAAACACGGATGCCAGCAGCTTTTGGGATACGCCCCTATAATAGAAACACGATTTATATTTGTAATGAGCTTATTATTGGTTAGTGACAAGTCCAAAAGATAGTTTGATCTACTCACAATTAAAGCAAGCTTTTTGAAATTTTTACGACGGCGTTGCCAAATTTTTACAACTCTTTTATGTGGACGGAGTGGAATATAAAGCCAAAGAGCCATTGGGTGGCTTAACATAACATGCTTATAATAGGAAAAATCGTCTTTATAACTATGTGACTTGAGCCCAACAATACTGTGAGCCCAACAGAACGAGTACCCGGTGACTCCTCGGCTAAGATCTAGCGACGCCATTCTTAGTGGGCCGGACGGTGCCTTTAATGTTGTAAGTCGGAGCCGCTCGAGATATGGCTGAGGTGTGGCCCAAAGCACATTATTGTCCGGGGCATGTTCTGTGGCCGGGCAAAACAAGCGGCGCAATTTGGAACCCTATATGCGTAATAAGTAGAAGTTGACGAGTAGTGGACTGGCGTAACCTATATCAGTTTGGCCCTTAAGCTTAGGCTTATGAAGTCGAACAGTTCTTCACTACAAGCCTGGCATTGGGTGATCTCGTACTTTGTTTGAAGAACCGGCGAAGTGCACCTCTCTAACACTTAAATGATCCTCGGCTACATAAACCGCCTGTATAGGGACGTCCGGCCGTGGTAGGAGGACGGCATTGTCCTATGTTGGCTTGTTCGTTAGGGACACTATGTATGCTAGCCCATCAAGGGAAGCATAGCGAGCCCATACCGGTTGTGGATCCAGCGAAGCCGTCGCGCGTCCTCATCAGGCCCAGGGTCATACGCATAAGAAATAGCATCAAACAGTCTGGGGACCAACTGGTAGTCTCCGTGCCAAGTACAGCTAACATAATAGCTAGTAAGTCTTTTGTCCCGGTGATAATATCCGGGGTAACACGGCTCGTAAGTGCAGGTACCGTCCTCGAGCTTGCCGAACGGGAGGGCAATAGACCGACCATCGGGCCTCACCGTTCCATCGCTCTGTTAGTTAGACCCAATGATGCCTCGGAACAAAGAAAATCATAATTACATATAGTGATATTTTCATTTCCCGCGAATTCGAATCGGCAGAGACTATACCTCGGGGCTATATAAAAACGATCCATATGTCCGATGGTAGAAAGACTTGTGATGGTAATGTTATGGAACAACGGTCACTGACCTGGGCCACGAGAGTTCTGGCCCACCCACTATCGCGCGTCTCCACTTATACCCGTATGTGCCTCTTAGGTCCCGTCACTGGCCCCTCTTTTTCACATCTACAGCTCTTTTATTGCATACCACGTATATGCTATTGGATGAAGTATCGTAACACCACTTCTATAATTCTAACACTTCTGGGTAGAAACGATGCATAGCTAATGACTGTAAAGTATAGAACAAGTCTGTGAAAACTGGTTTACCAAGAGGTGATCCTCTATCTATTCATTGCGTGACTATCAGCTTTATATATCTCAGGCAGTTGAGCCATCCAACTATCCCTATATATCACAGTAGAGGTCACAGTAGAGGTCACAGGCCAGCACACCATGGGCAGTCCTTTTTATCCTCGTAGAGCCATCGAGTCGATGGGCTCATGGGAGGATTAATACTTTTTTTTCCCAGCGAATCACTGAACACTTCATCACGACCAGTGACCCTTTCTGTCTTGCCGAGAGTACTAGCGTACTTCCCAGGAGTGTCTGAGGCCCACGATCCAACACCAACAAGGTCATGGCAATGATCCTTGCCACCCCTGTAAGAGATTAGTTGATATGATATTGGTGCTTATATCTGTTGATATACCTCTTAGAACCGTTCGCGCTTCCAGAGTTCATGGTAATACGCAGGACCGTGCCAAATTGTTGTAGAATGAGAATTAGATTCAAGGGAAATAGGACTGGTGATGAATGGCTGTAGGTGTGGTGTACCGCTAATGGTGTAATATATCGAAGAGAGGTTTCTCTGGCCTGCTTAACTGACGTTCTTGTACAGTCGTGGAAGTGATTTTGAGCGTGGATGGAAACGAGGGCACAAAGCAACAGAGCAGCTTTTCAGAAGAATATATATTTCAGCCAAAGCGTCTATTCTCTACTAGTTATATTCATCATCAGGCTTTAGGCCTTTACACTCCCACTCCTTTGAACAATTTAGTGGTGCAATAGACAACTGTGCTTTTTTGAAATTGGTAACGTCTCCCACTATCCTCATGTCCGGCGGGTCATGGTGGTGCAATAATGCATTCTTTTGTGTTGGGGCGCAAGTAGTGCAATTACTATCAGGTGTAGGTACGTGGGAAGGCGGAAACGTGACGTTACATGGTATTAAGCAATAAGAGTACTCGGGCCGTATGTGTCGTCCTCGGTTGCCTTGGAATGACATTGAGGCATCTGCCTTGAGGCCGGTTATTACTAGACATTGACAGGACGCTAGGTTTGTTGATGTTATTTTTAAAACGTCCCGAAGGCGAGATCCCGAGCTCACATTGAAGATGTGTCATGCGTGGGTTTGATTCACTATGATTGGGTTACGTTGCTAATGCACTTCAGCCAGCCCCCAAACATGCAAATATGTGCCGACTACGTGCTATTGCACTCTTGTGTTATTGGTTATTGATAAATCATGCACAGTCCTATAATACGACGCCATGGGCCGCCACCGGTTTTAACAGCACACACCGCCCGCGTCCCAGGCTCTCTCAAAAGTTTGCCGCGGACCTATTTAACTTAGAACGCGACTCCATCATATGTTCCAAATCCAATTATGATTTCACAGAAACATATGTTGTCTACCCCTC
Source organism: Xylaria digitata (assembly GCA_022495195.1). Lineage (NCBI taxonomy): Eukaryota > Fungi > Ascomycota > Sordariomycetes > Xylariales > Xylariaceae > Xylaria > Xylaria digitata. The sequence goes on from MU377042.1 coordinate 139,602, forward strand.
ACGAATGAAGCGATTCACCCAGCTATGACGCCAATACTTCCGTCGGTTGGCTGTATGAACGAAGGTCGCCATCGTCGCTGCCGTCGTACGCCCGCGGAGTGGAGAGAACAAAAGCAGGCCATCTTCGATCTCTATATCAAGAACAATAAGAGCGTTGACGAAGTCGTCAACGCTCTAGGCGCTGTCAACTTTCGCACAAGGTAATACTACCTATTCGACAATTAATCCCCATTTAAGGTTGCTAAGATAGCGAATAGCCGTCGTCAACTTCTCAATAAATTGAAAGAATGGAAATTCGTCAAGAATTTCAGCCAGCGCCACTGGGGTGCTATAAGGCGGATTCAAGCACGGCGTATGCATCAAGGCAAGGACACGTCGTTCCGAGTTAATGGCACGCCAGTCTCTACAGAGAGAATAAAGCGATATGTAAATGGGCACAGCAATACTGGCTTTGAAGCACCGGAATCTCTAGGTATATTCTAGTGCGGTCAATGAATAGGAACTACACGTGAACTAATTTTATGTCCCTTAGAAGCACCTACTCCCTCGGAAATTAATTACTTTACCCCTGACGACGACCGTGATACAATTATGTCAGGGCAATCTACTCCGCGAACGCCAGCACAACTGCCATCATGCCTGTCACCTATGAATCATGTTCTACAGCATGAAGAGCCTAACACAGAATTGTGGGTGTACGATGAAGACCACGATACAACAATGCCGAGGCAGTCTACCCCCGGAGCAATGTTACGAAGGCCATTTAGCCCGTCACCCATATATTACCCTTGGGCGCATCCCGAAGCCACACAGGACCTATCTGATCTCATGCGACCCATTAGCCACCAATCACCACTTTGGTCTGGATTTGAAGAGCCATCAATGGCAAATGGAATACAGAAGCCACTGCCGAAATTGTTCGTCGACTTACCTTTCCTCGAGTTGGCGAACTTGCATCGAATTGAGCTGTTAGAAAGATGTATGACACTTTTTCCAGATGGAATTATAACCTAACATTATGTTATGTGCCTTTTTGCTAACGATAGATACGACAATAGCACGTCTTTTGTCTCCTTCGCCTGTCCCAATGGATGTACTGTTAGAATCAGAAGAAGCATCCGTATTACCAGCTCACTATCACAAGCCCCTAGAAGTGCTCCTAGCTATGTGGCCCGATCGCCACGCTGGGAAAAATAGTTCGTCGCTCTTTCTGAGTCTCTCTAGGTTCCTGCCCAAAGGGTATATGGAAGAGTTTCTGGCTCAAGACACCAAAATCTTGGTCAAGACTCGGAACGGTCCAGTGCAAGTGATTTTCAATCTAGCTACCTACTTTTTCTCCAACAGTCTATTCTCCGAGAAACAAGAAGATGCTTTTATTAAGTGGCTTATCAGCGAAATGCATATTGAATCGTTAAAGGAGTTCCTAAAGTTCCCTACATCCTCTATCCGAGTATTCGGGTCCAAGTTACTTGCAGCTACCCATCGGTGTCGCGAGATGCACCTTTGGAGGCAATTGGTTGAAGCCGGTATCCATTCTGACGATATTGCAAAACAAGCAGTGGACCTGGGATGTGAGAATTACCTCATATCCGTACTCAAGAAGCTTCATCCCGTAAAACTTGGAGGCAAACCTGGAGGCCTGCTCCTTCGAAAAATTGCGTCCACGGAACAAGTTAAGGCAGCCGAGTTCTTGATTGAACGAGGGGCTGATGTTGACCTTGCCTTGTCACAGACTGGGGCCCCTACAACAGCTCTTTATGAAGCCATCAAAAACGACAACTACGAAATGACCAAACTTCTTCTCGACAACGGTGCAAATGTAAAGCGTGTTGGTCTCCTCGGAAGTCGTGAGACATATCTTACGCTCGCGCTTTTAAAAAAGAAACTAACTAATATTATTAAACTTCTACTCGACCATGGGGTCAAGGTAATGGTCGACGATCTTGACAAAGTAAGTAAAGAGGCACACTTAGTGAGCCTCTTGCAGCAGTACTATCCTGGGCCGGCCAGTGTTTCAACTAAGGAAATCATGTCTGCTGCTGATAGCAGTGAAGCAGGCTGGCAGGAGTTTCTCAAGCAACATGCGAACATTTCCGCTAATGATTTAGAATCGGCCCTTTCGATGGCGGCCGACAAAACTAAGGTCCGCGCGGTTGCTAACCTTCTACGGCATGGGGTCAATCCTAATTGTCCTCACATTGGGAAAACCCTACTGCTCGAAATTGATTTTTCTTCTTCTAGCTACACCACAGGCCCGGGCGGACTTTGTCTAGATCTTCTAATCCATTATGGTATCGATATTAATTGTGATGGAATTATAAGTTTCCTAGCGGGGCAATTCTTGGATGTCAATGTTCATTTTCTCCGCATCCTCGAAAGGCTTCTTAAAGCCGGCCTTGACCCTAAGACACAAGGAGTGCTGGGCCTAGAAGACGCTTGTCTATATCAATTCGATCCAATAGCCTCCATACTTCTCGATGCTGGTACCCCCATCAATAGCTACGGCAACTTATTCACTCCAGTCCAGGCCGCGGCGACATGTGGAGACCTATCACTCGTGAAAACTCTTGTCCAACATGGGGCTGATATTCACAAGCCAGCATATGAAGTACGAGGACTGACGGCGTTGCAAGCAGCCGCATTCTCGGGCTCTATTGAGTTAATGAAATATCTAATTGGAGAGAAAGCCGACGTTAATTCCCCTCCAGCAATTCTTAAGGGATTGACACCACTGGAGGCGGTCGTTCGCCCCTGCACCGACTGGTGGGATGATGATATGGGGGAGTACTACGAGGATAGAGTGGATGATCTAATGGGGGCTTTCCAATTCCTCCTCAGCCAGGGTGCCAATGTGAATCGCGGAGATGGTACAAGCAGCCCCCTGCTGCATGATATAATTGAACACGAGCACCTGGACCTCCTGCGTTGTGCGCTTGACAATGGGGCTAACGTTGAATACTACTGGGGTACGGAATCGTCAGCTGGGAACGACAGAACGCCATTGCAGCTTGCTGCCGAAATGGGCGAGCTGGAATTCGTTCAAATGCTCCTGGGCCATGGCGCCGATCCAAACTCTACCGCAGCTCGCGTCCACGGGCGAACGGCCCTGCAAGCAGCGGCATCGTCAGAATCCCCGAACGAGGATATTGTTCAACTGTTGATAAACAAGGGTGCCCAGATGGACACACCACCAGCCGCTGTCGGTGGTATCACAGCTCTGCAGGGTGCAGCAATTCGGGGCCATATAAATATCGCATTGCTATTGATTGAAAATGGGGCTGACGTCAACGCTTCTCCAGCAGTGAAGGATGGAAGAACAGCGATTGAAGGAGCGGCAGAACACGGGCGGTTAGATATGGTAAAGATGTTGCTCAATGCTGGCGCGACTGGGGATATCATGGGGGGAACGCGTTTTAAGAATGCGATTAAATTGGCAAAGGACAATGGTCACTCGGAGGTTGTGCGGTTACTCGAAGAACTATGGTAAGTACATGGCTGAGGGCGTTAATTCGCTAGATTTCTTAAGTGCTGCAATTTTTCTTCTATCTAAATAGGCTGAATTTATGTATCGGTTTGGATATCACAAACTCTCCGCAGCGCCTGGTATTTATTAATAGTGACCATTTCGTAGTAAACTAAACAGAACTCAGTAACTTTACAGTACAGGTAGATCTCTAGCTAATGGCTCAAATGTAACATGGTATCTGTAGGGCGTACATAGCCGGGTGGCGTAGAAGCTAAAGGGGGTATGTTATTGCGTAATGTAACTCCTTATTTGATATCCTATTCTCCCCTTTACATGGTAAAGTAGCGACCATGCTGGTGCGCAAGGGGTCTATATATTGCCAACGGTTTATCACCACAAGTTGTGGCCCTCGGCATATTTGTTGATTAACTTCTCGTCCCTAAGGAAACCCCTGGCGTTATACGGCAAACTGCACTCAAATCCTTGTTCTCTAGTATACGGTATCAATCCCTAGCTTTATTGCGCGATTTGAAGCCGAGGGATCTTATGGGATTTGTAGAAGTCGTTGATCTTTTATTTCTTTCTTAGTAACGTTAGGAGAGGGACCAAATACTAGAAACATCATCCGAAATTCAATAAGTGAACAATGATAGACTATTCAAGAGGCCTGGGAGAGAAATTAAGTCTCAACCATCACCACAAGCTCGGCATCCTATACTGTGTCCTTACAAGCTATTGAATGTTTCAGAAACGCTAAATCCCTAGAGAAGCTCAAATTAGGCTCTAGAAAACTTAGATATATATGAAGATCTTAGGATCCTATCGCCCTTTTTTATTAAAACGATTCAGAACTCTAAATTGATGTTGAAGATATTCGCGCTGACTTATTAAGCCTTACTAACGCCCTTACATTCGCAACTGTGTTCTATCACACGAAACTTAACTGCAGCTCTATGCAACTGGATTACCTAAGGAAGCCGAGCATTCCACCCTCCCTCATCCGAGTAAGAGATCTTTTGAAATCTTCACCTAAGGCCTCAGCCTCTACCAGCGGGTCTGAATAAAGTTCCTGTACCGGGTCCCTCACAGCTGGTCCCAGACCAAATCCAAAAACGCCAATGCCGTACCATTGTAATAAGCATTCCATCACCCCTTCCAAGTGGCGGCTGTCCATCGCAAGGTGAGACGTGATGAATTCGCTAATCGACTCTGCCCCCTTCTCGTCTTTTCCACCCGGCATATAAAGATGTAACACGATCTTAGCCAACTTGGCGACCTCAAGTTTCAAAAGGGCAGACTTTAAAATATAGACCCTCGCTATTAGACCCGGAAATCCTTCTGGAATTGCATGATGCATAGTCCAGATGGCGAGCACTCCTGCCGAGTACACACGTAAAATATCTAATAGAGTATCTAGCAGTATATGCCTTTTGGAATGCGAACAATGGAGTGGGTTGAATAGTTGTCCGAGGAGCCGTAGGGCTTCTGTCTTGGAATTTAGGTCTCTCACAAACTCGATAGTGTAATTCGGCGACGCCTCAATCAAATCGATTGGCTGGGATTCTGATAGGAAATATTTCCCCAGAATCTCCCGAGACCAGGATACGGCAACATCGATAATGCTGTCAGTCAGGGGTCTTGGGTATCTTACGCCAACCAAAGGAACAATGAGGGTCATGGCTTCACAAAGCTCCTCCAAATTAGTTATGTTCTTGGCAAGCACGATGTCGAAGGGTGTGATATCACTAAATAATAGCTGTCGGTCTGTTGGGTATTTGGTTAGTGGCGAAAACCGTGACGAGCTCGCTTTCCCTAGGTCTTGGGTGACGTCCATGTGGTCAGCCAAGAACACAACTCCATCAACGTCGCTTGAATCTACACAAAGATTCAAGATGGTCTGCCTCTCGGTGGTCCCATCTAGAAGGTTCTTTACTTTAAAGCCCCGGCTGACTAGATATTTTGCTGAAACCCAGTCCCTAAGTTGCACACATCGGATCAAGGGATCGACGACGTGCCGTTTCGAACTTCTCAGATTCGATTCCACGAGAAGTTGTACCAATTCATGTCTCACTGGAGATCGCGAATGGAGTGCGGCTAAAAGCAACTCATTTAGAGACATCTTCCAGTCTGACCAAGTTGCATAAGGGAGCAGCATCTTTGCCATAGCGCTGTCGCCCCTCAGGCAAACATGATGCAGATATCCGTTCAACACAGATGGAAATAGCCATGACCATGGCCTTACATCTGAGCTCCCTGCAGATGTGTTGAAGAAGCTTAAATTAGCTGTATGACATAGCTTATATAGGCAAAAGTAAAGTTCGGACGTAGTTAGGGGGAAAAGAGAGCAACTATGCAGCAAATAATATAGCATGAGGAGGGCCTCATCCCTGTGAGTGAGTTTCTGTGCCACGATTACCAACGGGTGTTGCGTTTGGTACAAATCGGGATTCGCTCCGCGGTGGATAAGGGACCTAACAGCCCTCGCATCACGGTTCGTACAGGCCATCTCGACAAGTGGTTCCATAGTTGCCCCTAATTGGGCCAACAATGGCCGATCTATCATCCATCGAACTGTGCTGTATTCTGCAAGTCCCACTTTACGAATAATCTGACAATAGTTGTCTATTGTACATCGACGAATTCGTAGTAGCCAGTCAGTCACAAGACCAGCCCTAAACATTGTCGCAACGCGAAGAAGGAGCTCTCCCATCTCTCGACTGAATTTTGGATTGGCGTTGATACTTTGGAGACTAGTAAGGTATGGCGTAATGCTACAAAATGCTTTTATTCCATGTCTTCCTCGTAGCTCTGTGGAGAGAAGGGAGAGGTGTGAGTAGAATATCGACCAAGTGACTCGACGTGAGAGTCTCCACATATATTCTGATTCGTCATCGTGGACATCGTAAACTATATCATCGGGTGGAGTATCGTTTGGACTCCATGTAGGCTCAGCGAATCGCGGATTGTTGAGAAGGCGTTGCCAAAGCGAGTAGAGCTCCGAGGACGGGCTGATCCATCGCGTGTGATGGAGCCAGTTGTCCGAGGCGTAACTAAGAAATTTGAAACTCTCTTTCGTTACGTATTTACTCCGATAAGCAAAACCCCTGTATTGCGAACCCCTGCTATTGCGAACCACTTCCTGGCCACTTACGCGCATAACTTCTGAAGCTATTTACACTACTAATACGTTGTTTTTAACGCTGTTTTCGGTATATTTGTTGTTTTTAAACATTTTTAACCTAAATAACGTTTTTTGTATTCATATTTTCGCGTTTTAAAATGTTTACATTAGCAGCTTTGTTTACATATATAATTCTATGCTTTAATATACGTTTTGTTTGCTATATATGTATTATACGATAAAAAGATTTTTTAGGCAATAATTTAACTGCTTTTTGCTTGTTTTTAGCTTTTTTAACAATTTAAGCTTTTAAAGTTTCAACTTTTACTTTTAAAAACGCAATTTTTTTAGCTTTTAAATTAAAAGCTTTGCTAGCTTTTACAAAAAACAGCTGTTATAATAGATTATTAAAAAAAAAATAAGACTTAGTTAACTTTTAAATAATAGTTTGTAACGCCTAACTTTTTAAAAGTGTTTTAATAATTATTTTAGCTGTTATTATTAAAAAATTAAGTATAACAAATTGTTTTTTAACTATAAATATTAGTATAGTTGTTTTTGCTACACTTTTTTTTTTAAAGATTATATATTTTAAAAATAACAAAGCTTAGCAATTTTTTAGCTATATTTTAGCAGTTTGTTATACTTTTTTAATAGTTTTAAGCTTTAGAACATTATTACAGGTTGTTTTATACGCTACTATTATATTTTTTTTTAAAAGCTTTACGTTAAAGCAGCCAGCGGGCGTGAACTAAAGCTTTTTTTATAACTTTTTTTTTAATAAACTAAAAACTTTAACGTTTAACAGCTATATAATATAGTTACAATAAAGTTTATAAAATAAAAGCTATATTTTATTTAAAAAACAGGTTTAAAAAAATTTGTTGTTTGTATAAAAATTATAGCTATTATAAATTAACATATATTATATATTACTAAAGCAGCTATAAATATGAAAAATAAACAGGTTTAATAGCTACTTAATTGCAATAAAATTACTAGTTTACTTATTAAAAAAGCAGTTAAATTGCTAGTTTTTAAACAAACTGCAGTTTTTATTTAAAAACTATTACGCTTAAACTATAAATTTTTTTTAAATTAGCAGCGGCAGCAAAGCTTTTTTTTTAGCGCTAACATATTTAAAAGCTATAATTTATTTACTTTTTTTAACTGCTTTTTTAAAAATATAGCATATTAAAGCATTAAAAATTACTTAATAGTTTTTATTAACGTTTTAGCTTATATTTATTTTGTTTGCGTTAAAAAAACGTTTTAGCAGAATATTTATAATCTTTAAAACTTTAAAGCAGTTGAAAAAGAGGTTAATATTAACTGCTGTTGCGCTATTAACGCGCATATAGTTAATAAAGGTTAATTTGGCTGATTTTACTGCTTTGTTTTAAGCTAAAAAACGCGTATGCTACTTTTTGCTAAAGCTTTTATTGTTGGATTTTAGTGTATTGCAATTACGCTACATGTTGTTATATAGCTTTATTTCTTATTTTAGCTTAAATTTATAATAGTTTATATATACGTTAAAACTAGCTTTAATACTTAATTATTAATACAATTAATAGTTTAAATAATAATAATTTTTTTATTTATGCTTTATAAGCTTATATTTTTTATTTTATTATTTAGTATAATTTAATATATTTTTATAAAAAATGTTATTATAATAGCATTGCTTATAAAAAATAAACAACATATAAATAATAAGCATTAAGCTTATTTATATAAAGCGCGTATATTATATTATAATATATTAAATAAAAGCTTGTTAATATTTAAATATTAGCTTATTGTTATATAATTATAAGTTTGTTAAACTTTTATATTTATATTTATAACTTATATAGCTTTTTGCAAAAAGTTTATTAATTTAAAAGCTTTTTAGCTTTAACAATATTTTTGTTATAAATGTTTAAACTTATTATACGCTTATTTTATAAGTATATAAAATGTTTTTATATTAATAAATTTATAGTTGTTAATAATTAACGTTTTTTTTTTTATAAGTATTAACTTTTATATATATATGCGCATATAGTTTATTGTAAATATTATATTATATAACAAGCAGCTTATTAATTATAATAAATTAGTTATAGCTATTATATACTTTTTTTATAGTTATAATTATTAGTTTTGCTGCTTTTTTTTTTAATAAATATTTATTAAATAAGCTTATAATATATTGCTAACGTAAACGTTAACTTTTTATTATTAACGTTATTATTATTTTTAAATAATAATAATAAAAAAATTTTTGCGCGCTTATTAAGCTGCAGCTAGCTTATTATAGTTAAGCTTTTTTTTTACTGCTTTTAAGCTTTTAATAAATAAGCTATATATAAATAAAAAAAGTTTATTGCTAAATAAATATAGTTAACACTTTTATTATTTTTATATAAAAAGTTTGCACTATTATTACTATTATTTTTAATATAGCTAGCTTTTTGCTAAATATTTTTAACATTTTTATTATTGCTTTTAAGCAAATAATTATTATATTGTTAGTTTTACTGCTAGTTTTACTTTTTGTTATAGCTAAAGCTTTTGCTATTATGCCTGTTGCTTTTTTTTTGTTTGCTTACTTTAGCAGCGCTTTGCGCACTTATTATAACAGCAAGCTAGCTTTTTTAAAAGTTTTTAAAAAAACGCCTTGTTTTTGCTATATAAAAAGCGCTTTTTAAAGCCGCTTTTTAAAAGCTTGCAAAAAAACTGTTAGTAATAACTTGCGCTATTTACGTTATACTTTTAAACATATTTGTTTTTTTATATAAATTTATTTTTTTTTGCTAAATTTATTAATATGTTAATATATAATAGTTTAGCAAATACTTATAAAATAGCTTGCGCTTTATAAGCTGCTTTTAAAAATAATAATTTTAATATATTATAAATAGCTAATTTTTAGCATATTATTTATACGTTTTTTTAGCTTGCTAAAAAGCTTAAAAATAAAAATAAAAATAAATAAGCTTAAACTATTTTAATAATAAAATTGTTTGTTTTTTAAAATATTAGTTTAATTTATATTTAAATTGCTTTTAAACAATAAATATTATTTTGTTTTATTTTTAATTTTTTAATTTTTGTTTTATAAGCTTATAATTATAAGCTATATATATATTTAATTTAATTATTTAGCTAATTTTTTATTAATAATTAAGTTTTTAAACTTTTTTAGCATAATTAACAAGCTTAATTAAATAGTTATTTTTTAAATAAGCTTTGTTAATTTAAATTAATTTAAAAAAGTTTTTTATTTTTAAATTAATAACGTTTTAATTAAGCTATTTATAATTATATTATTAATAAATATATAAGTTATTTATATAGTTTTTATTTTTATTTTTTAGCGCAGCTAATAATTATAAATGTTTATATAACAAAGCTTTATATAAAATATAACTAGCTTTTTTATAATAAAGCTAATAATTTATTAATTATTATATTAAATTTTAATATGCTAATTATATAACTTTATTTTTAGCTTGTTAATAAGCTTATTAATATATATTGCTTTTTTAGCTGCTTATGCTAAAACAAAAAGTTTAGCTTTAATAATTAAAATAGTTATTATGTTTTATTTATTAGTTTGTTATTTAATTATTTTTTTAAAAAGCTTTATAATATAAGCTTAAAAGCTTTTTTTATTTAAAGTATTATTAGCAAAAAAAGTATTATTTATTATTATAAAATTGTTTTTATTTTTAAATTATAATGCTAAATGCTAACTAAATAATAAGTAAATAAAAAGCTTATTAGCTGCTTTATAATGCTTAAAAAAAAAGTTATAATTAAATTAAACTAATTAAAAAGCAATAAACGCTATATTTAAATAAGTAATTATTGCAGCATATAAAATTAATTTAGTTTTTTGTTAATAACGTTTAATATTATAAAATAATATGCTTTTTTTATATAAAAAAAGCTTTTTAATTTTTATTAAAGTGCTTATATAAATAATAAAAGTATTATTTTAAAGCTTAGCTATTTTTTTAATATAAAAAGCTTAAAATAGCTAAATTAGCTTTTTTTTTTAGTTATAAATTA